>JAUELC010175461.1:0-11023 GCA_031471745.1 Cryptochiton stelleri | reverse complement strand
AATCACAGGACATTACAGGACGCCACAACAGCTTCTTGTTTCCCCTTCGCTCTGAGAGCACCAGGGCAACACGAAGCGCCCACCAACCGCCCGCCTATCAGGGATCGGACCTGGGACCTTGCCAAAAATATATAGATATATTCTTTAAATGTGGAGATAGAAAAAATGGCATGCCTCTACTGAGATTCAAACCTGGGTCCTCTGTCTTCGCTGCCTGACAATTGCTCAGGCTCCAAAAAACTACACATTTGCTCAGGCAACAATTGCTCTGGGGACAATTTCTCCAATGACAGCAGGTCAATATTGGGATGAGAGAAAATGACGCTGGAGCAATTGTCACTAGAGAAATTGTCGCTGGAGCAATTGTCATGGATTCCACTGGCTTATAGGTCCAACACTCTACTTACTAAGCTATCAAGGCTTCGGATAGAGATCAATCAGAATTCTCTCCCAAGTAGGGTGGCCAATCCTCTTTCCACAAAAGCACTGATATTTAGGGGCTAAAGAAGCTTTATCATTTTGTTTGAGATGTTACACAACATTGTTTTTGTAATTTTAAGTTATAGAAACAGGTCTGCATTGTACATGTGTCTATGGTTGTGTTAAGTTGTGGAAAAGATAGGTCATTATGAACTCAAGTTTAAGCATCAGCAGCATGTGGTCTTTTTATGCAACACCACTTTATGGAATTTAGGGAATTTATGGCAGATGTGAAAACTAATGTATAAAATATTGCTTTTTATTTGCAGCAGTTGGTAAAAGTAATTCACAAATGGTAATTTGTGCAATAAAGCGAAACCCTTTTTGGCCAATTAAGACAGTAGGCACTCTGGACATCCTTTAAATGGGGTAAGATCTTTAACTTATTTCAGTTATATTTCTTAAAATGAAACGGTCGTACTATTTTTGTACTATGTTAATCTTTCATTGTGATATGATAGTCACAAGTGGACAATGAAAGCAATTGGTCAAATACCATAAAAGAACTACTGTACATTACAGAACAAGAGCTTAAATGAGTTGCAATATATGCCCGGATAAAAACATAATGTTCTGATCATTTGCTTTCTGAATTAATGTCAATTTGATTGATTGTTTGTGGAGGAAACCACCTGAAACCAAACAGCCGGAAACAAACAAAATTCACCAGGTGGTGCCACTTGTAGGCCTACATATGCCAAGCTAAATGCCATACAACTACATGGAATATTTAGAAACAAGGTGGCGCCACCAGTAGGCATGTACACACACCAAACTCAATCCCCTGTGACATCTTGCCACATAGAATACTTTGACCATGTTTGATAAGAATCCGATAATCGGATTTCAAGTTAACAGCTAGAAACCAAATTTAAACTCGGTCACCAGGTGGTGCCAACTGTATGCGAACATATGCCAAATTCAATCCCAAGCGACATCTTGCCACATGGAATATTCCTACCATCTTTTATTAGAGTCCCAAAAACGATTTTTAAGTTACGGCCGGAAACCAAAAGGGTATGGACAGATGGACAGACAGATGGACAACCAAGGTGTACACACACCAAACTCACCAATACGACATCCTGACACATGGAATACTTTTATCAAGTTTGAAAAGAATCCGATAATCGGATTTCAAGTTGTCAGCTGGAAATGTAATTAAGACTTTGCCACCGGGTGGCGCCACCTACCGGCGGACATATGCCAAACTAAATCCCATGCAACATCTTGCTACATGGAATATTCCTACCAAGTTTGATCAGAATCCGATAACCGATTTTCAAGTAATTGCCGGAAACAAAAAAGTTGACAAAAACGGGCAGCAACCCCATACCATAAATAGTCAGACACACATATAGGACAATGTCATAGGATCAACATTTACACATGATGAATTTAGGAAAAAAATAAGTTTTGATAAATAGTTTGAACTGTGCACATCAGTAATCAACACATACCCTTAATCACCTAAAAGTTCAATCATAGAGTACATGTAACTACTTTGGAAGCTATGTAAAGAACTTGGAAATACTATCCGAGAGTTAGATGATAATTTTTGCATTTAGGGAGAATCAGGATTTTACATAAAAGAGAAATTTGTTTGTTTACATGCTTCATGTATAATACTTTCACAACTTGCAAAAAGGTGAAAGTGATTCATGGTTGAAATTTTAGGTGATTTACAGGGCTATCCACGTGAGCTGAAAATCACTTAACTTATTAATTCTGCTGTAGCTTTTTCAATAGCAAAGAATGTGATTTTCATTAAGCATAACATTGTTAAATTTGACCTTACTGCAAGCTAAAAAGAGGGATTTGCTTGCAGGAAAGTTATCACTGTTGTTTAATGTATGGTTCTGTACATGGATTGTTTGTTTGATTGGTGTTTAACATCGTACTAAACCGTATTTTACTTATGTGATAGTTACTCTGTCTTACTTAATAAGGTGGGATACCGAGAGAAAAACTTGTAATAACGTCCCCCGCGATAGTCATAGTCAGGTGACTCCCTCATATATACTGAGGTCCACTGGGAGAATTGAACCTGTGCAGTAACTTGAAAGAGGATCAGCAGTCCAACCTGCTAACCACTGAGCCACGGCCGGGGGCCCAGCTCTGCACATGGAAAGTTTGTAAGTAAATGATCACATAGCATGGGACTAGTCGATTACACAAAAATGCTGAAGTATAAAATGGACAGACGGACACTTGGATAACCTATAGTCCCCAGCAATCTGTGGCCAGACAATAAGCAATATTTTAGCGTTTACCTGTTAGTGTTATATTCAATAACTGCTGAAAATGTATTAGCCGACTCCACGTCTTCATTTTGGGTGATTTGGCGTAAGACCACAGCCAGGCAGTGTGGGTTCCATCTTGGGTCATTTGACTCATTGAACAGTAATGAATGTAAATCTGTTAAAAAAAGTGATAAATAAATATAAATTTCAAAAGTAATAAATAACTTATTCGCAGGCTAATCACAGCATTATAGCAAATGGCAAGTATTTGAAAAATATTAGTTTTCCATTCACTTTCTCTTTGACTGTACAAGTAACATGGACCCTAAACTATAAATGAAAGTTAACTGTTGTTATTTTTAATTCTTTTGGTTTGTTTTTAATTCCTTTCTAAAATTAATTATTATTATGTATTGGATTGTTATTGTTATTAAGTTATATAGACTTACTATATATTCTGTACCAACTGTACTACTAAGTTGTAAACTGATTACTCGGTTTTGCTTTTCTGACCAAATAAAAAAAATATTAATAATAAAAAAAAAAAATCACCGAGCAATGAGTAAAGAATGTGTCAATAAATAAATCAATAAATAAAGAAAGCTGAGACAAAAAAAAGAAAGAAGAGACCAAATGTCTCATTGTCAACAGTGCAGATTACTTAAATTTTTATTCTATTTTATATACTGTTACACACTTGCTCTTTTTCATAACACACATGGGTCTTAATTAAATTATATAAATTAGTTTTATTCAATTTTAGGAGTTCTTTGACATTAATTAAAACTTAATTTAAGTTAATTAAAATTTACTTTAAGTTAAAAATCTAAATTAAACTTGACAAATGGTTACGTGACTAAATTGATCTAAACAAATTTGTTTTTCCCTGTCTTGAAATAAGATAGCATCTTTGTCCGTTTTCAATTTAAGCTGTCGAGGCAAAGAATAGTGGCTGATTGATTAGACACTCGAGGCACCCCATCTTAGCAGCGAATGTTGATTGGCTGTAGGTGATGACCAGCTGTTGTCGCTGTGGCAATCTGTCACTAAGCAGCTTGTACTAATCAGCCCTTTAGTCCAGAATGCATCTGTGTCAGCCATGATTGATCATACTTAACAACTGACATTACAGAGTTCCAGTTGGATTTAACAACATTTCAATTTGTTCCACTCCTATCACTTTTATCCCAGACAAAAAACTGGTAAATAGACACCAGCACAGTAATAATTAAAACTACAAATCCACTACCAAATAAATCAAGACAGAAATAACGCGAATCTTCACACAGTTTTCAGACTAACACATATCAATGTCGTCGTCACTTTAGATTAAAACAAGGTCACTGCTAAGTTGAGCATCCCACCGCAAAAGGTCATAGGTCTGACAGATTGGATATATCTTTGACGTTGTTACAAATGACGTTGTTACAGTGTGACTGTGTAATGCAGACTATCGTTCGTTTGTTTGTTTGATTGGGGTTTATGCCATAATTAAGGTTATTTCACTCATATGACGGCATGCCAGCCCAATGGGTGAAGGAAACAACACTGGCAACAAACAATGACAAGATACAAGACAATCACAGGACTTTACAGTATGCCACAACAGCTTGATGTTGCCCCTTAGCTCTGAGAGCACCAGGGCAACAGGAAGGTCCCTCCAACCGCCCACTTCTGAAATCGTACAAATGACTTTCACAGTTACCATAGGTATCTTGCCCACCTGGTTCATTCATGATTCTGCTCTAGTAAAAAAAAAAGCCCACTAACGATAATACAATCCAAGTAAGTTGAACAGAAGTATTTACCTGGTTGAAGTGTAGTCATGAAGTTTTCACACTCTTGGGCAACTGAAGAAGTGAATATTGTCTTGACAGTATTTATGTAGGTCTGGAAGAATCCATCTGTGAGAATGGTGACCTCACTTTCTAAGATCCCACGACTCAGCAGAAATTTTATCAACTCTTCCACATTGCACTTTGTCCTGCCTTCAAACTTCTCCAGCCAAGTGATAGACAATTGCCAATCTTTGAATGACAATTGTTCCAGAAATATTTTGGCAGCAAATTTCAGTACATTGAATGCTTTTTGAACATTATTAGCCAATTCTTCTGTATCTGCTGTCTCATTTCTGTAGGCAAAGATTACATGAAGAAAATCAGCCAAAACAAATTGATTTTTTCTATACTCCTCCTATTCATTTTATTTTCCCTCAAGCCATTTTTGGTGACAAAGATTGTCAGTGTATATGTTTCATCAAACTCTTCAGTCCCTCGGGCTGAGGGCAGAATGTAATCAAGTTCATGTATATGGATGCTGTCAGATGTGGAGGAACATTATATTTACAACAAAGTATTTATAAAGAGCTCCTTATAGTATGGTTGGGTTGTGTTGCTGTTTACTGTAGGAAGTACACAACGCCCTCATATAAGTGAAATACCCTTGAGCATGGCGTTAAACTCCAACTAATATCACTCTTCAGACTTTGTTTGTCACCATAAGTTGTAGTGGTCTAATTTCAGAGTTGCGAGGGCTATTTTTAGGAACAACAAACAGTATATATTAAGGCATCTTTAATAAACATTGTAGTAAAGTATACCAACAAGCTAACTCCTACCAGCCTTTGGTGTAACGTGTGCAACGTAAACCATACAATAATTGTATCTCAATAACCAACCAACTGAAAAACACAATATCTTCCAGTTGTAAGTGTTATATAATATTAATCAATATGGTTAACTTAAACAAGGATATTGCACAGTTAAATTTACAATTTGTTCTCGATCCCCATGGCCATCATTATAAATACAAATAAAAATAAATAAATACAAAATATATTACAATTATAAGATTTGAACAACATTTAAAAGTGGGGTAACATACTAATTATCAAGATATAAGAGTTTGTTGTTATAATTTTACAATTATGTTGAAATATAAAAGACAATCAATAATCAAACAAGAGCACTGACAACAGTTCATAATATGCTTTGCCGTAACTGCATTCAAGGAATTATTGTAGTCAATATTGAACATCGAATTTTAAGCAGATTACAAATCCCTGTATACAATAATACTTGACTCTTAAAATATTTTTAAAAGTTTGATCACTGAATCAAAATCAGTTGAAAAATTAAGGCTCAAGAGAGATTACAAAAAAATCGTTAAAAAAATGTTGATTTATAACAAGTGACCTTAACATTGGCGACTGAAACGTGAACTTGATTGAGGTGCTTCAGTTCTTGATCATTGTAAAAAAGTCTCTTCAAAATCAGTGGAAAAATGAAGATGCTGGAGTAATTACAAGAAAATTTTATAAAAATATTTGTTGAAAGAACGATGACCTTGACCTTTGACCTTGGTGACTGAAACATGAACTTGTTCGAGGTGTTTCAGTGCTTGATTATTGTATGAAGTTTCATCAAAATTGGTTGAAAAAATGAAGATGCAAGAGGGAATAAAAAAAAACAGATGGATAGGCGGATGGACACAGGCCACACCATAATACGTCCCGTTCCGGGTGTATAAAAAGCACTTTTCGATTTATTATAGAGGATTGACTGACAAAAGTCATTAGGTTATCTATGAATTCAATAAACCTCATCAAATTTGAAACTCTATTACCTTTGAGACATCAAACCAGTAAGTTTTTTCCAGGCATAACAAATAAGAGCTGAATTCCTGATGGCATTAGCCAGGGCTGGATTCTGATTATAATCCTCAATGCTGATTGGTGGAATTAGAACCAATCCTAACTCTGGAATTTCACATGCCCGGTCTACCATGCCACTTTCAAGATGACTGAATTTATCATTCAACAGTACCTGAGTTTTCTGAAAATAAGTAAGAAAATAATGGCAGGAATTTTAGAGTAACAGATATATCTAGACAATCAAAACAAGGCACACTCTTAAAAACCAGCCCCACAATCTCCGCAGTCAACCACCATAAATTTCCTCACATAGTTGAGGGAGTGAGGGGATCATGTACCGTAGACAAAATGGCAATTCAGCATGCCAATTTGTTATGCACAAAACCACAGAGCTGTTTCTGTTTAAACCGTAAAGCACCATGCCAAAAACTTAAATATACATACACCTCGAGGTAGTTTGATCTATTTTTAACCTGTCTTTTAAAATCTTATCATTAACTTTTTAGACTTTAAAAGCATTTTAGCAAGAAAAAAACATTCAAATTGGTCTTTGATCAAACATTAAATTGCGCAAGGACAAACAATACAGAATAGCTTGCTCTGGTTCAAAGTGATCTTTCATGTTCACCAATAAAAATAATTCAGTCCAAATCAAGCTTTATTGATCTCAATTATCTAACTTACTTTTTTAGCGGCTGTCACTTTGAGATTTTTTACGTAAATATCTTCACAAGAAAATTTCAGAGCTTCTGTAATTGGAACGCCCCTTTCAACTTCCTGTCTGGTCAAAATGGCAACATTAAACAAGTCTTGGATGATGGGCTTCTGTCCGCCAATCATCGACTCTCTTACATCTTTATGGAGCGATATCAACCAATCAGTGATGGTTTGATTGCAAAGGCCTAACCCATGAAGCACTGTTTTTATATCCATGCTGTCAAAGCAACCACCTTCATCCTAATGGGGGAAAAAATGATTGATTGATTAAATGATGTTTAACGCCATACTTAAGGGTATTCCATTAATATGACGGCAATGTACTCAAACAGTAAACAGCCACACCAACACAAACCATAAGATGTGAAGTGTTTAGCTCTGTTGGAAAATAAATGTTCGTACAGTGCTAGTAAAGACAGCATGATTATGCCCGGAACATGCTGCCTTTAGCCTACAGTGCTAGTAAAGACAGCATGATTATGCTGCCCTTAGCCAGATGGCAGGGAATGAAAGTAAATACTTATGGAAATTGATCAATAATGCTTTAAATACTAAAAATGGGAAAGTTGTATTTATGAGGCAAAAGGGAATCCGATGAAAACAATTACTTTGTACACAGTTGTCATATATAACTCCATATAAATATAAGCTCTGCTTGCATTTCCTCAATCATATAATATCAAGTCAACTTGTGCAAATTTGGCTGATTGATTGGTGTTTAACACCGTGCTCAAGTGCATTTCACTCATACATGTATGACAGTTGTGTACTCCAACAGTAAATAGCCACACTAACACAACCATAAAATATGAAGTGTTTTGCTCTGTTGGAAAAATGATATTCCTCCAGTGTTAAGTAAAGACATCATGACGTGTGCAAATTTGGTATAATCATCGGTGTAATTTATGTTACTTTATTTGCATACACTGGTCTTTAAGTATGTACAATAGTCATATGAGGCAGAGCAATGGGGTTTTCCCTAGAATTTGAGCATGTATGGAACCTCCGTGGTTAGAGGGGTTTCGTTTAGATAATCAATTTTTGCTTGTTTGATTAAGGTTTTACGATGGGCTTCATGTTGCCCCTTAGCTCTGAGAGCACCAGGGCAACTTGAAGCTCCCTCTGACTGTCCGCGGATGATCAAAGCTCACTATGATAAACATACTACATGTATCAGCATGTATCACCATCATCAGTATTCCTCTTTAAGAGAGAGATGATAAGCTATTCCCTGTCCATTTAAAATATTAATGGTCCATTTTCTGGGGGGGGGGAGGGGTTAAATTTTGTTCTGTGTTAATTGCCTCTGGCTTTTGTTCAATATTATACTAATTAATGTATTAATACATTTTTCTTATCTTGCAAATAAAATTATAACTACTAAACAAGTTAATCATGTACCTCTCCAAGAAGATAGATCTCCACACCTCTATTCCTCATAGCTCGAGATATTTCACCAAACTTTGGGTCCATGGATAAAAACAGTCTGTAAAATATACAAGTAATAACAATAATTAAAGTCAGGGTTATCTCTGAATGAAGTGTCTGATTGACATATAAATTGGAGGTACATCAGAACGAATAGACTTTTTTATTTCTTTATTTACAAACTTTGCAACATATCGGTTTACTTTCTAAAGCCGGGGAAAATTGAGATCAAATAATCTTAGTTAGATACTTGAAAGAGAAAACAGATTGCATCCTTGACATGAGATTTAATTATTTAACAGTCGTATGCATGTAAATAAGCAGAACTTAAGGATAAGTGTCCATAAACATTTTATATTTTTCCATACTAAAACATTAATTTACATGTATAAATAATTAATTTTATTTCATTTTATTGTCCCATATATATATATATATTTTGTTATAAATGAAGAGAGAAAAGAAATTATACTAATAGCAGTCTACTTATCTTACATTAAAAACAAGTATTTTAAATTTTCCATTCAACATGAAGAAAATACATGTACCAAGTAATGCTTACCTGAAATTAGGGTGTGGTTTAACAACAGGCACCTGTCCATCAATCACACCCCTCTCATTGACTGACAACACCCCATTTGGCTCCAGAAGGGGATTCAGCCTGTCCAGTACTGAAGCACTAAAAATAGAATACAAGTAACATCATTTGCTCATGTAGGTGATGATGTTAATATATTTGTTTTACATGGGCACTGTTCAAGCATCTATTATGGGATAGCTAGATTAAGATGGTTCTTCATAACAGACATCTGCATACAGAATAATTTATTATTTACAAAGCCTGCGTACAAAACTCAAAAGCATCAAGAGAGTTAAACTCGCCTAATTCTAAAATGTTTTAAAATCTCTAAAAATATATTTCTTTCTAATTAAGTGACATGTTTTGGGAAAGATGGAAGAGACAATGTTGCCACTGTTTAACTTATAATAACTTTTTAGCCATATCATAAATAACATGATATACATGGTATGTAGGAAATAAAACATGTGCAGAGAAAATCAAAAGAAATGGGCTGTCAATTGAAGTAGTACTCTCAGTTACAGAATATTTGTCTAATAGCAGACAAGTGAAAAATAAAAACCTCACAGCTTTATCAGAAAAATCTCAACAGAAAGATACTGAACAGCACAAAATCAAGAGAGAAAAATGTATGCATACAACAAAGACTTGACATTAGACAGTCATTATCATATGGAAATGGCAATATATAGATCAATAAGAGATTGAGTTTTGTTGGCAGCTTCATTCCAAAAACATTCTATTACAGAACACGAAATTGCATTAGCTACCATAGCAACACATCGCATTTTTATTGCATTTGCTGGTACTAATTATGCTGAATGATACTGATGGCAATAAGTTTTACGACCTTCAACAATCATTTCTTTGCGATAGCTTATCACTAATGTCATGCCTTCTGAGAAATATCTTCTACGAAAAAAATTAAGCTGTTGGCTTGAGGGAAACTGAATCTTTTGGTCAGGCTTCAATGTTATAACAAACTCAATTTAGACACTCTTTGGTTAATGGCTCTCTGCAAAATCCGATTTAATAAAAAGTAACATTGTACAGAAGAATCCCATGAGCCAATTCCGATCTAATTCCTTGACAACATTGGCCGCTAACCATAAATATTATTCGTTCCGTGAAAACAATTTACGGGACTCAAGGCTATTCCATACATGTTTCTCTATCCGTGCTATCCAAGCCAAGTGAGCCAATAAACATGTGCCCTATTCTTACAGAAATGGAAAATCCAAATAATATAATTTCCTTGAAATTTCCATATATAGTAAGATATATTTCCCAAGAATAAATTTATTTCATTTTATTTGTAGGAGAAAAGGTGAAAAAAATATTTTCAAATTTATTTATTGAAATGGGACTTAATCCAATCAAATAAAATAATTGTTCCATTTGAGTTGAGGAAATAACAAAAACGACTGTGTTACAAACCTGCAGAAGTTGACATTATCAATCAGCAGCCAATCACCAGCCTGAAGAGCACGTACTAAGATACTGTCAATCCATTCAAATGTTCCACTCTGTCGAGAGTAGGTCTGCTCAAGGCTTTCACTGATTCGAGACAGCTCAATCTTACATTTATGTAAAACTGCTTTGTCCTCATCTATAACAAAGAGATCAATTGAAATAATGATGTGTGATGTACATGTACACGCTATTGACCACATGTAAACTTGTGAGAATACCATATGTAAAATTGTGAGAATACCATATGTAAACTTGTGAGAATACCATATGTAAACTTGTGAGAATATATGTAAACTTGTGAGAATAACATATGTAAACTTGTGAGAATAACATATGTAAACTTGTGAAAATACCATATGTAAACTTGTGAAAATACCATATATAAAGTTGTGAGAATACCATATATAAAGTTGTGAGAATACCATATATAAACAGAGAGAATACCATATA
>JAUELC010175129.1:0-11025 GCA_031471745.1 Cryptochiton stelleri | reverse complement strand
AAACTGTGACCCTGGTCTATGGCCTGAAGGTCACACATAGAGATCAAATGTCAAACATGTTTCATGCAAAACCAGGGCTCGACATGCTGCCCTTGGGCATCTGAGTTTACTGTAATTACCCGGGATGTTACACGAGTGACGGTTGTCAAATCTACGTGATCTGCTTGAAGCTTTTACATAAAAACTGAGTGTTATGACATATCTTCACTTACCTTCGATTGGGATTGAAATATAGAATTAAATAGTCACATATTCTGACATTAATATGAGTTGTCAAGGCTCTGTTTCAACGGAAATCTTAATTTTTGACCGCAGTTAAACTGACACAACGCCAATAACCGCCATTTTGATTTGAAGCTGTACAAACAACTGTTGAGTCACAACTAATATTGCGGCCCACACCGTGGCTCAGTGGTTAGCGTGTCTGATTTCTGATCCTCCTCCGATGTACCGTAAGGGTTCGAGCCCCCTTGTCGACCACAGGTATATGGGGGAATCACATGAGGTGACTCCGGCAATAGCGGGCGGTGGTTTTTACAAGGTTTCCTCCCGGTTTTCCACCGTATTAAGTAAGGCAAAGTAAGAAGTGGAAAATCCGTTGTCATATAAGTAAAATACCCTTGAGTACGACATTAAACACCAATCAAACAAACAAATGAAACAACGAATATTAAATCACACTTTGATAAGGAAAATGTGATGGGAAATTAACTTGATATTATTCTATGAGAAACTTTCAATGAATGTAAATATTTATTCAGATAAATATTTTAAGATTCAGCGAAGGCTGCTCTGTAGAGGTTACTCCATTCACAAGATTTTCCCACGGTAGAATAGATTGGTCGAGGACATCCGCTGGAGAGCCCTCGGGTCACGTGCTAGGTGTACTGTAAATTCTCATGCAGATGACTTCTTGGCTTGATTTTAGTCCTCTGAAGCATGTCCACTTCACTGCTCCTGCACAGACCAAAGATTTTTACAGTGTGAGTGTTTAACTAGAAGATGAAATATTATTACCGAAGGAACAAATAGGATAACAATACATTCGTTGTTAAAAGTAATAAGATTTATGAGACCCCACCTGAAAGTGTGACCGTTTTCTATGTTTGTACTTCACCCCACGTTTTATGTTGGGATGCCCCACAATAAAAGTTGGGGTGACGAAACCAGCAACCCACGGATAAAACCTCTGGGTGACAATTCTCTATGTTTAAAAGATCAACTTAACCTAAAGGAGGGAACATCTAAACTGAGGGATCTAGGGGAAAGTTACGTATCATAACCCTGTTAACCAGTGTCAGTTCGATAACCAAGTCATTTTGACAGATGGTTGAGCATGACACACACTTACATTTATGCTCTTACTTTAATATCTTACAACAAGATTCTACTATCCGAAGATAATTTGTCATGACTGTTCCATCATTAATACTGGGATGCAGCTACCTGAGATACATTACATATTACAGTACAGGGATACAGTACAGGGATACAGTACAGGGATACACTGGGAAAGACCGACAGTCACGTATACAAAACAACTATATAGGAAAATAATAATAATAATAATATTACACATACATAATAAAGACGAGGATATAAACAACATTACTGCTCAGAAGAAAACAGTGCACAGGATTGGGTTAAACAAGATTTATTGGAATAGTATCACAAAACAGAACTTGAGGAGCTTACTTTAATAAACAAAAGACTGGGAAAGCGGCAGCCGCTGAGCCGCCGCCAGGTGGCAGACAAGTGAACTGCGACCTTTGCTGCGAGGCATTGTCAACTGTCACAGGGCTCTCTACTTCATTCAGGTTAAATTAACACAGGCTGTTTTCTGGCTTAAGTAATGCCTGGGCTTTGTTGTGTACACAACTGTGGCGGGAGAGGAGGTCACAGATTTCCCACAAACAAAGACGAGAGCAAAGTGTGGATTCAGGCAGTTAAACGTGGTGAGCGAAATTGGGCCCCATCCAAACATACTACAGTTTGCCGAGCGCATTTCACCATTGCTGATTACAGACAGAAACCAAAGAAAGTAAGTGTTTTGTCGACTAAATGAAGCAGAAGTATTTTATTATTTTTTTACATGGAACGCATTCACTGTTGTTTTTATTTTAAATTACATCCTTCAAAGACTGTTTATGTTGACTCTGTGAGTATAGCTTACAACAACAACATACATGTAATGATGTAGAGATAAATTAACTATGCTTTCGTGCTTGATAAGTTATTTCATAAGCATACAGAGGGCTTTTTTTTTGTTTCCTATCTGATTTACCAGGTTGTCACTATTTTTTCTATATTTTTTGTAGGAGATGGAGTAATAAACCGTGTATTGAAAGGGGGTGTTGACTGTGTAGTCCCACTTGTATTTGCATGGGCAAGTCTTGCGACACCTGCCCAGATCGGTCGTAAAGCACGGGCACATAAAAGGTGAAAGTTAGAGGAAGACGAAACAAGCCAAAGTTTAAATGCTTACTGTGATGTTGGCAATGAAGTGGATGTATAGAGTGATACATGTATCTTATTGAGAGATGACATTAATATGGAAGCTGAAGGTGAGCCTAAAGTGTTCAACCAAATAATATATTTGTTTGTGTTCTTGTGGTGTCAACTTTATAGAACTGTCTTAAACACCTAACAAACCGCCTTCACATGCGGGTGGTTGAAGGGAGCTTCCTGTTGCCCTGGTGCTCACAGAGCTAAGGGGCAACACGAAGCCGATCTGTTATGGCATACTTTGTTTCGCGTCTTGTAATTGTTTTTTGCTTGTGACATTGAGGATCGTTTCACCCATTGGGCTGGCATGATGTCATATGAGTGAAATAACCTTAAATATGCCATAAAACCTCAAACGAACAAACTGCCGTTACGCTGAAACTTTAAAAATGATGTTGCCTAGGTTAGTTTTTCCCACCTTAGTGGTATTAACAATATGGCGATATAGTTTAAACCCTGTTAATAGTTTGAATACTATTTACACTGTTAACATAAACGAACATCTATTCTGACATTGAAATTAATTATCCTTGAGGAAAATATAATTTAGGCTTATTATGTTCATTTCAGAAACTCCACCCAGGTAGAGACCATGCATGGCTTAACCTTGTACATGTTTGAACCACAGAAATTTCACTTCTACACTAGCTTGGAGAACTTCGATTCTTTCAGATGCATTTTTCTTTCATTTGGAGATTTTGTTGAAGGCCTCTCATACTTTTATGGAACAGAACCAGGGATGTCATTAGAGAATCAGTTTTTCCTCAAGCTGAGGACTGCAAAAACAAATTTTGAACTGTCCTGTCTTTTCAACATCAGTGAGAAAGAAATTGCCAATATATTTATTACGTTGGTGAACTTTTTGTACTTTCATTTCAAAGATATCAGTTGGTGGCCGTCAAGAGAGTTAGTTCGTTTCTACAGCCCATCAGATTTTAAGAGCCAATTTCCCACAACCAGAGTAATTATTGATGGAACAGAGATCCCATTAATGGAAACCTACACAGCCATCCATTCAACAGGGAACATTCTCCACTTATAAGAACAGAAATACAGTAAAAGTTCTGGTTGGCATGACCCCTGGAGGTTTAGTCACCTATGTATCCGATGCAAATGGTGGGGCTGCAAGTGACCGCCAGATTTGTTAGAGGAGCAATTTGACAACAATTTGTGAATCTGGCGATTCGATAATGGTAGATAAAGGGTTCAATGTTCAGGATTTGTTCGTTCCTTCTAACGTTCAAATTAATATTCCTGCATTTTTCAAGAAAAAGAACCGCATGTCTGCAAATTCAGTGTCGAAAGACAGAAAAATCGCGAGCAAAAGAGTTCATGTGGAAAGAGTGACATCAATAATTTTATTATTTGCTTAAGATTTAACATATTTCACATATGTGAAAGCACTGACCGTGAAAAGCACTGGAAAGATAGTTGAATGGGTTTTAACGCCGTACTCCCCGCAATTGATTTTTTTTTTCTCCAGTACTAAGTAAAGACAGCATGATTGCGCTTGGAACATGCTGCCCTTAGAGCGGTATATTCCACACATAGGCGTGCTTAGCACTAGAGGAACATTAATTTTCCAACAGAGTAAAACATTTTATATGGTTGTATGGCTATTTACCGTTGGTTTACATCGCCATCATATGAGTGAAATATCATTGAGCATGTCATTAAACACCAATAAATCCAAAGTTAATAAAAGATTTTGTGGGATGGCCAATTGACTTTTGATACGGGAGTTCAAACAAACTACTCTGAGTTGTAATAATAAATGTGACAGTCAATAAATATAAATGATAGCTGAAAATAATTTCTATTAATTTATTTAGTTATGGAAGTGATTAGTATTTCTGTAGAACAATTTTTGAATGATGGCTTTTCGAAATTCTTTGTTGTAGAAAATTTCTTGCTCATTTACCATAACTTGAATAAAATCTTTATTAATTGGAATATCAATTACTTTAATGTCTTTTATTGTGTATACTATGAATTTGCACAGGCTTCTTTGTGCACATAACAGCTGGCCTTGAATTTGGTAGTGATAGTCATGGGGTTTTTTTTAGACTGAGGTTTCCATCTAATGAAGTCAGGTACGGTACAGTTCTATCATAAATCATCTGACCTCAAGATGCATAAGGGCACTTAACCTCCATTAAAAAGTTGTCGTCAATCACCCTATCTGGTGAGGCTGCTAACATAGGGTGGCTTTTTTGAGATAAATAAACCACACTCATGTGTTGTTATTCCAGTGAATTCTTCGAATTTCTCTTCAGCGACCCACTCATATTTCAGACCGTGCTTGACAGCATCACATGACAAAGTGGTTTTGTTAGTCAAATTACAGATAAGCCACTGCACATCTCTGCGATCTGTCCTTTTGCAAATAGCACCAAAGTTTGATGAGGTTATCCGTTTTCTTCTTTCATTTGCTCAAGACTTAGTACCATTCTGACCTCTGGTCATTATTTCTGTGGCTTTTATCTCTTTATCTGTCATACAAGAGAATGTAAGTCATGGGTCAGCTAGTCTTTGTTTCAGATTGATTGAAAGTGGAATTTCCTTTGTGCCTTAATGCGCCACAATGAAGACACCCAACATGACACCCTGTCTAGTCAAATTTACTGAAACCAGACTCGAACCTGTATCTTCTAAATACGGGACGGACACTGACATTAAGTCCCAACGGCTGATCAATATTGTTAAGTAAAAAAATGAAACATTGCTGTTTCTTTTGCTTAACTCAAAATACAATCAGAATTCAGAAATAAATCCAGCAGCTCACAACGATTGTTTGTTTGATTGTTTTTTCACGGCGTACTTAAGGCTGTTTCACTCATATGGCGACGGGTCAGCGCAATAGGTGAAGGACCCCCCAAACGCCACTGGCAACAAACAGTGACAAGATAGAAGACAACCACAGGACATAACAGCACCACAACAAATCTGTTTTGTGTTGCCACCTAGTTCTGAGAGAGCATTATAAGGGCAACCTGAAGCTCCTTCCAACCGCCCGCGCAGCTCACAACAAAGTCTACCTAATGTAGTTACATGCAAAGATTCAAACACCAAATAGTCATATACTTAATTGTTTTCATTTTTGCAGCAGGTAATTCCTTAACTAACCTTTTCTTGTTTAAGAAAATGTTCCTCCCATGCTACCTGCATGCATGGATATAGTCATGATCTGCAGCTAATGCCTGTATATTTGGCGGGACCATACTTCTGCAGGACAGGCCACTTGCTAGTAATTCCCTGAAAAATATAGCACAACACAAGTATCGAATCTATTGATATCTCTGACTGTTAATTCATATAGGTAACTATACCTGTGAGTTGAGGACAATAATGCGTATTCTTCTTCCCTTTTCTGTGGATTCCTATTGCTAATGTTTCTTGGATCATACAACATAGCCTTCATTTTTCCTCGAGCCTGGTCAAGAGATTTGGTTTTCAATGGGCTTCCTCTGTGTCACTGTGGCTTGTGAAAGGTTTGAAGCTTCTGAAAAACAGTTGAAACTCATTTTGATTATTTTAATTAACATCTATATGCTTCAGTGGCTGCAATAATTGGAGTGGGTCCCATTTCCTACTAATATCCTGTAAACTATTTGGTTTATCGATTGGTGTTTAATGCCGTGCTTAACAGCATTTCACTTATATGATGGCAGTGCACTCCAACTGTATAAAAAAGCCACACAAACACAACCATAAAATGTTAAGTGTTTTGCTCTGTTGGAAAATTTATGTTCCTGCAGTGCTAAAAAAAACAATGACCAGATACAAGACAATCACATGACATAACAGGACGCCACAACAGATCAGTTTTGTGTTGCCCCATAGTTCTGAGAGCACCAGGTCAACATGAAGCAACTGCGCATTAATAC
This sequence comes from Cryptochiton stelleri, assembly GCA_031471745.1. NCBI lineage: Eukaryota > Metazoa > Mollusca > Polyplacophora > Chitonida > Mopaliidae > Cryptochiton > Cryptochiton stelleri. The sequence continues at coordinate 4,633 of JAUELC010175129.1, read as the reverse complement.
ATGTGAATCTATAGCATGGAATATTTAAAGTGTAAACAGTCCCTTGTGCAATTTTGGATAAAAAGAAAGTACAAAATACCTGGGTACATGTAACTTCTGTAACCACATTTCCTGTTACACAAAACTGTGTGAGGGCACAAATTGTGCAACAAACATGTTTACAGTGTGCTGTCGGGCCCTGTCCAACAGCACATTCACATCAAGCTTCTACAACAACCCCAGTGTGATCCAGGCAAACATCGACTGTGTAACATGTTGTCTTCTTCATTTCGGCCCAAATAACACTACTGACATATTTGCTGTTAGTTGATGAAGCAAATTGAAGGTGACGTACATACCTAAAAAATAGAAAACATAGACACCAATCACAAATGTGTCAAACAAGTTGATTGGGCATGGCCAGGAAATAAGGAACAAACTTGGTACATTTACCTTATAAATTCATGTTAACTGTTAACCCTACCTTTGCTCATACAAGAGCTCAAATTTCTTGTCATATGATCTATCACATGTGACTAGGAAGTCAAGAAGTCTTTCCCTCTTTACTTTTGGAAAGTTCTGTAAGTGATCAGTGGCAGATCTTTGTATAGCTTAGGGTTTGGTAATGTCATATGAAACTCCGGCAAAGGGTCGTCCCTTGTTGATGTTCTGTCATCTAATAGGAGACTAAAACAAAACAATAAATCACATCAACCAACCAGATTTTTACTTCATATCTAAATGATCATGGGACACTATGAAAAAGCTGTAAAACACTTGCAAACAAAGTGACCTAAACTTTGGACTTGGTCCTGTTGACAGGTCTACGCATTTGGTAGGCGCAACAACAACACATTATGTAAAGCAAGCGCCAGGAAATAAATGTCGCTGCAGAGTACTTGACAAATGTGAATTTCATATAACACTCAACATTTTACCCATATATTAAGTTCTGAACACAAACGATAACATGAAGACGAAGAGATCAGGCCATAGTTTACCGCTAACCCACTATAACGATTCCTACTAGGCCTATAGTATATATAGTCTAGTAAAATGTTTGGTGACGCAAATTGCTTTCTATCTAACTTTTTTTCTGTGTTTAAAAGCACTTACCGCTCAACTAAAGCCTTCTTTTTCCCCACAGACCGTTAATCCTCGTTCACGAAGGCACTTTTTCAACTTATTTACGGTTTTGTTGCAGTATATGTTCAAGTCGTTGTCATCCATATTCAGCTGACAGCCGCGAGGTGACACCTGGCGGACTAGTTCGGCCGGTACCCCATTGCAGATTATTTTATAGTTAAAGGGAGATAACTCTTGCAGACATGTTGCAGTCAATATCCAGGAGTCTTGAAACATTTTAGAGATCATTTTAGAGATCTGCAGTTACAGGGAAATAATTCTACTTTACCAGTTGCTTTAAGAATCATTGTTCATTACAAGAGAGTAAATACATATTGAATGGAAAATATACGGAATTGAATATTTTATATTAGTATTTTATTAAATACTTATCCGGCTAGAACCCGGTGGTGTCAGATCTGATCTGTTTTATATGGCGATGTAAATTTCATGATAAGAGCTTACCGAGAAGACATATCTATTAAGAAGTTTAGAACGCCATCCTGACCGATCGACCGGCTGTTACAATACTTTAAAACTTATTGCAGCATAGGTTGACGGTAACAATATAACCATCTTTATTCTGCATCTAAAAGTCAACAACACTAAAAAATTTAAAAAAAACCAAAACAACACAGTCATGTTTGGTGAGTACTCATTTTTTTTTATTTAACACAACAGAACGACAATCAAAAATGGAACAGGTCATACCTTGGTACTGTACACAGAAGGAGGCCCTACTAAACCTACACGGCCGTTCAAAATGTTCAATACAATATTCAGTTCAGTTCAGAATTCCAAAATGGGGCATCCACCGGGAAATGACGCCCTATAAAATCATACACCATGTAGGGAACACACCTTGAAACACATGCGATGTCCACGCGTCTTCGGCTAACACACGTTATAGTTCGCTGTGTAAATTCGGAGACAGATCGAAACAGAACAAGGCGTAGCCGTACTTAAAGTCGTGGCGGCTGATATCGATCCCTTCGTCACGGTAGGTTTTTCCCACACCGGTGAATAATTTAAAGTACGAGCCTACATACAAATCCTCGCTGAAGTCAGGTGAAAAGTTTGGGATGGAATCTGACGACCGTTCATGTGCAAGGAGAGGTAGTTTAGGTTGTTGTGTTTAAACTCGAAGGGGTTTTCCTCATAAGTACAGTCGAAGGCTGTGTTGAGGACCATGCAGAGAATGAGTCGTTTCGATAACACAACCAAGAATAGGTTTTGCTCATTCACGGCTGTTTGACCCAAGCGGGTTTAGAAGGGGTGAGCCGCAATCGTACGGTGACGTGATTAAGGAGATAACGGTCTTGAAACCCGATGTTCGTATGCAGGCGACCGACCATATCCACCAATTGACTTTTGTTGGTGTGACTCATACGATGTTTAAACCCATCGTTCTCACCAGTGTTGGTGCTAAAATGCCTCCTCGTGTCTTTGTACCACAGAGCCGTCGTCAAGTGGGACTCTTTCGATGTAGGCCCGGTATGGATACATGTTGGTGGGCGCACTGATCAATTGATCGTTCAAACTCACATCGACCTGCTGCCAGAGACTGTGTATTCAAAGGTTGATCGGTGCGACTTGATCGGTCTCTAAACACCGTCCCATTCCCCTTCACAATTTTGGCTTTCACATACAACAAGGTGTTGGCCAAATCCAGGTAGGTGTCCGCATCAGCATTAGTAATGCGGAATTCAATGGGGCCTCCATCGCTGGCCTCCATAAAGATCAATTGAAAAAACTTGTCTCTGAGAGTTTATCTAGAACACATTTCGTCCTTTTGTCTTAACATAAAGAAAGACTGCATGTATACAGCAGTTTACACAAATCCTGTCAAGAATATGTGGAAAGGGCTCATAACCTTATGATAGGCAATTGGTACTTGAAAAGTACGGCGGACTTTTTTTCATGCCACATCGTTTGTGTCTCAATAACACTAACCACTATTCAATAAATATTCATTTTAATACTTTACTATAAATCGTTGTCAGTGTAATAAGTGATATACTAATATTGTGGTGTTTTGAAAGGATATTTACTGAATATTGGATTATTTTTAGAGATAGCACCTATATAGGATGAGCCCCGCGCCGTGACTCAGTGGGTAGCGTGTCCTGCGGGCGGTTGGAGGGAGCTTCGTGTTGCCCTGGTGCTCTCGGAACAAAGGGGCAAAAAGAAGATGTTGTGGCGTACTGTTATGTCCTGTGATTGTCTTGTAGCTTGTCATTGTTTGTTGCCAGTGGAGTCGGTGGTTGTTTGATTCACCCATCGGGTTGGCATGCTGTCATATAAGTGAAATAACCTTAAGTACGGCGTAAAACCCCAATCAAACAAACACATCTGATCCTCCTTCAATGGACCGTAAGGGACTTAATGCTTTCTTCCCCTTTAGTAAATGGACATCCCTGTGCCAGTGCGATTATTCTTTAGAAATATATTTTATAAATGTCTGGTCCTCCGCCTTTAACTCTTGCGCCCCCTTCATATAAATAAAATACGCACGGAGTAGAACTCGCGACGTCAGAGGTGAGAGGGTCTGCGGAATAGGCGCTCAAGATAACACCCCACGGAATCCCGATAACTGACGTAGGCCTATACTGAAACACTTGACTCTGCTCTGTGCACGGACCAGACTGAGTCAGTGTCTGTTATTCGATAAGACTTTGAGAAAATTGTGAACGAAATTTTCCCTCTTATATAATTCAAGCTCATTAAGACAATTTTATTTCACGCGAACACGGGATGAGGGTATGGAAATCACAGTATTATATAACTCTAGTTATTAATTTATTTTAAGCTTTCATTATAGACAACGATTGCATTGGCAATCGTAACTCTGTCATAATTAGACGTATAAGCACCACGTAGTCGAAAGAAAAGTAAGTGATTGATTGATTGGTGTTTAACGCCGTGCTTAAGGGTGTTTCACTTATATGACGGCAGCGTACTTCAACAGTAAATAGCCACGCTAACACAACCATAAAATGTGAAGTGTTTTGCTCTGTTGTAAAATAATATTCCTCCAGTGCTATGTAAAGAGAGCATGACTGTGTTCGGAACATGCTGCCCTTAACCAGAGGGCAGGAATGTAAGTGAAATAGTTGATTGTTTCTCTGTTCACTTGAGATTTTAAGTCAAACCTTTTGCTTTGATTTGATTGTTTATTCCCTTGAAAAAGATTATATACAAGTAATAATCGAACATATTGGGTATATTTAGCGGGAAGTAAACCAAAAAGGGTTTGTTGTATCCCCCCCAAATAAATAATACTGAGTAAAGAATAGGATTTCATTAATACATATTTAAAGAAAAAAATATTTAAATACACAAAAACAGCCCACAGTGTAGGCTATATTAATATTAAACATTAGAAAAAATACTGATTAGAATTATAACCACCTTAATTCACCATTTCTTAGAATACCTTTAAGGTAAATAACAGAACTCATTCTATCGTGAGCCTCCGTAGCTCAGTCGGTAGAGTGTTGGGCCTGTAACCCAAAGGTCCCGGGTTCGA
>JAUELC010175128.1:0-16627 GCA_031471745.1 Cryptochiton stelleri | reverse complement strand
GTGAAACTTGTTGGCATTGGTGGTTCTCGGTTCCCACGTTTGCTCGGTTTAAAATTGTCTTTCCCTATATCCGTGTTTAAATAAATGCTGGTTTTGAACCCAGCTCGAAGGGCCCTGGGACACAATAGATCAAGACGCGGAGCGGCAGCAACTTATTTCCTTTTGACACGTACACGAAGCCACATGATGAGCATATCAAACATTTTCCCTCTCATCGTATGAATCCCCCCCTCCGGCTCCCGGTCTTAAATAATTGTGTACTCCCGGTATCTCCAAATAAAAAAAACTCGGTTTCCTCCAACTGAACCCTTCTATATTTATAAAGTATACCTAAAAGATTATCTATTATATTCTCAGCTGTGCTCATTAGAATCAAGGATTTTGATACTTGTATAGCACACAAGATAATCTGTCTTACAATTTTGTTCTTTTCATTTTATTCACCAAGAAAATTCAGAAGACAAATATATAATAATTTATAAACTAAGCATTGGAATATGACACTTTGACGGCTCAGAAAAAAGAACAGCTGGTTGAATGCCATCTCTTCATACAGCCGCCGCCATTCCACAACATATACAGCTTTATCCGAATTCTACTCTCAATGGACATGCAGATTTCAGATGCCCAACGCGTTCGCAAGGATAACATAAACTTGGGAAGCTCTTTGAGGACTGTGATTGCTCTTCGATTTTCTCTGGTTGGGTTGCTTTGATGTTTAGTTCAGTCATAGTATTACTATTTAGTGTCACTTCTACTAAAAACGCTCAAGATTAATTGTCGTCCCTGTGCATCTTGACAAGCTTCGGTGTTGGAATTAGTTCTTCAACATTTCCAGGTGGTTCTGTTGACCAGATCTGTGAGTCCTTATATTAACTATTCATCAACTGTTCCCTACGTAACATGTCTTTTCACCCATATAACTGACAGAGCCAACTTAGTTTTTGACGAAGAATCTCCATTCAGGTGAATAATTATATTTATTATATAAGGTATAAATAAATTTCCTCTGATTGGCTCATTCATGGTCACTTGACAGTCTGCATCACGGCATAATGACTAAATTTCATACAAAACGAGTCAATGATCAGCTGCCGATAAATAATTACCCGATTTTTGAGTGAATATTAAATTGGTTTCTAAAAATAGCTTGAAATCTTCTGACGTGAAAGTTTTTTTCCGTGACAGTCCACAAAGCGAACATGGCGTCTCCAGGCGTAAATATACATTGTCATTAGAATTGAGAGCCCAGTCGACTAGTATGGAACGCGCTTTGCTTTGAGGCAATACCATTTCTTTAAAGAGGTAAACAGTTATGGCTTACTTTGCATGTGTTTTCTCATTTCGGATCGCTCCAGTTACATGCATAATGGGTCATGAGTTGTCCCGTTTTCGGCCGAATTTAAGAAAGTTTAAACAAACCAAACACTTTCATAAATAAACTGTGAGCTACTTCGATAAAAGTCTCAAGTGAGTATTTCAACATGTGAACTTTCCAAAAGTTATTAGCAATAACGTTTTGTTAAAATACAAGTTTAAGTTGAAGCGGTCGTTCTGATGCGGACGCTCTAGAGCGGGGTCATTCCAAATTTTAATAACAAACTCAAAGCCCCTCAATTTCCTAACATTGTGATAGTCTTACATTTTGTTATATATTAAAACTCTTATAGACTTTTAACAAGTTGATTATGCTGTTGATATTGACAAAAAAGAAAATTACATTATAACCTAATCATGGATTATAATCATGCATGCAAAATTGAAAAAAATAAATTGAGTGTTCGTCTCAATTTTGCTCCTTTGTATTTTTGCTATTATATCATGAATTTGTTACGAAAGAGGAGGTCACAAGTCTAGCAGGTTTAGTTCTTTGCCGTGGTGTATAGTGCATTTATGCAGATATGTTGTATGGGCGAAATAAATAATATGTGTTAGATAGAGACATACAGTACATCAAGTACGATTAAGTTTCGTCCCTGAAATAAATCCACTTTCAACCAGTCCAATGCACTTAAATTCTATTATTAAATACCATCACTTTAAATGTGATTATGAACATCTGTAATCGTTGATGACTATTGGTATCTGGGGTTATTAGAGTAACAGACCACCTGCGATTTAGGCTTGAATGTACATGTATGAACGATTAAATATTTTTCATAAACCTTCTCGGACCAGGTGTGATTGTACACTTTTATAACATTTAAAACGGCGGTAATATAACAGTAATTATATCGACTCTGTTCAAGGTGTCGGTTTCTAAATCAGATATATGAAGCATTTATACAGCTGTGTATTTGACCTTTGGACGATTTGGCACGATCGAGTGTCGGGAACCTGTGCTATTTAAACATACCTATTAGTTTTGAATATTTGGCTAATGCAGTACCATTGTTACAACAGTTTATCAATGAAAACAAAACTTACAATAACCTGAGTAGATTATGCGCTGATTAATGGCTATACGGTTTTATTTGTTCCGTGTATGGTGTCTTTCTACAGTAAAATGGACGCCGCTGTACATGCGATTTCTGGTGAGCTAATTGTAGATAGAGTGCTGGTTTATTTAAATTCGTAAATATCTAAAACAACATTTTAATATTGTTTAGATTAAATAATATTCCTCTTGGTTTGTTCTGCTGCTTGTTATTCCAATAAATGTTGTTTATTGCAAGCGACATTGTTGCTATTATTATTGTAACTAAACCCATTCCAAATCTGATTGATGAGCAATTTGCTTGTCTTTAAATAACGTTTGAGTCAATTTCGGGACCACACTGGAAGTATAATTCCTCATATGACTATTGGATGAAAAGTTTAGAAAAATAGTTCACATTAAGTCTCTCAATTATAATTAGAGTGCTGTTATGGCGGCAAAACGAGTTATGAAGGCAGATAAAGGCGTACTTCGTCGTGACTTGTGTTAAAATGTGTTCAAGTAATATCAACAATTTAACACAAAATATTGATACAACTCGCCCTATACCAGGATAAGTTGTTTGAGTATTAATCATGTTTAAACAATAAAAACAGTGATCGCAGTTCTTCGAATTTCGAATTTGTCGAATAAAGAAACATGTCGTATATATACCAAGCATGGTGGGATTCAGGTCTCTGTATAATCAGAAGATGGACTGATTTTACAAAAAATAAAAACACCTTCTTTATATCACGCACAATAATATATGTCCTCGGCCTTTAGTAAACTTAATGTCGGTGCATCTCTTGTGTATACTCTACAAACTAATAATGGAGCTGTGGTATTTGGAGAGTAGCAGGACTCAATTTTCAATAATATTCACACTGGCACACAGAGGCTCTATCCCACAGATCAATACGTTAATCAGTGTGCCAGTTTCAAAGTTCAGGTATTTAAGCAAGAAGATTTATACAGGCTGATAAAGGTAGCATTCATGAGAAATAATATTAAGGGACCAGAATAACGGGAGATAGCAGATGGTCAATGACACATAAACCGACAGGTTAAGTGCAAGTCGATGCTGTAGTGATAACTAAAAAAGCTCGTGTATTCCGCGTTAAAATCAGGAAAACACGAGAAAGGCAATTGTGTTCATTATCTGAAACAAACAAGTGAATCAGCCAATTATGTTCAAAGTATTATTAACAACTTTCAATGTAATCAACAAATCCTAACTATTTTGTATCTAGTTTTGATTAGCGGTGGAACTGTTGCTGCTAGGTAGTTGTTTATCCCATTGCTGCACTTGAGGCTATAGTGTGGCAGGAGTCTATTAACTAGAAGTATGCAACGCCCCATTTACTCCAGCTCAACGACGCACCGAGTTTCTAGTCAGCTTGTAAATGTAGTGCCCTCTAGTTTACAGTACCGGTATATGAAGTTTGAAAATCGCAACTCGCCAGATGAATCATGGGAAACCCTGTTTAACCATTTTTTAGTCGTTCTAGTTGTCAAAATTATTTTTTTCAGTTTGTGCATGCATTTTACATATAAAATATAAGACAGTAGTAAATGGGAAGCCGATGAATCGCTTGCAACCTGATGGATTTAATAGGCCATTTTAGCTATAACTTTATTACGCATGATTCACCACTTGATTGTGAAAATACACATCGGCACGCAATGGACAGATAAAATAAGATATGCGCAGCCTATGTCACATGAAACGTTCAAAGCTGGCCAAAAACCACAATGCCGTTGAACTGTTACCATGGGCGTTGCACACATCTTTTCAATTGTCACTGTGGTTACTGACGAACGCGTACTAGAAGGAATAAAATGTTTCATTGCGCTGTTATAATTCCATAAATAAAGTTGATCGCAAAATGTCCAATCTGAAAACAAGTTGTCACTTTTCTACAATGTCATTGTAAATTTATTTCCTAATATCTAACCAGTCAATTTAGAACAAACATATAAATTGGATTGTGAAAGATTAAATTTACCGCGGACAATTAATTCCCGTTTGATGTGATGGCGAATTTAACCTCTTTTTTGTATTGGAGATTGACATTTTATTTCAGCCGGTTCCAGGTAATATCGTTTGACTGCATTCAGTGTTGGTGTTTGAAATGTTGTTATGCAAATGCGTGCTGATGTTTCCTTTTCATTTAAATGACATAATTTCGTTGATTGACGCTAACTATGGAGTCCTGATGTTTTTCAACCAAAACGTGTGTATCTCTTTACCATAGCACCGCCGTCCATCTGGTTATTCGTCCAGTCACGGGTCATCACGTGGGGAATTTACATTTTTATTACTCTTTCTTATCTTTTGATGAATCATGATTGTTTTTGAATTAAACTTGAAATAAACCAGACATCATCAGATTGGTGACGTTAATAACATTCACTACAATACAATTTTTTACTAATATTGACATATTATTGTCAGATCTGAATGATATGTTTGATGCATTAATTATTGACTCCCTTCAAATAGAAAACATAGATATGCGCCAAGGGAAAGTCGTAATAAGTGTTGTCGGAGGATCTGAGGTTTAAATCAGATAGACGTGTTGTTCTTTAATATCAGATTTAGGACAAGGCACTGGCGTTTTATTAATTTAGGATGAACATCTTAAAAATCTGGGTATATATTTGACAAGCAATACTCTGACATGTCAAATCTCTATATTGCATGTCAATCACAAATGCAAGTTGTCAATCTTGATAGATAGGTACCTAGAATTAACGGGCACGTGTATATCAGTGTTGATGTTTTGCGGGTCATGATATTGTTATACGAAAGCATTTTGAAACACTTATGACAAATAACGTTGTGATTTCGGATTTATATTGACGGTCCATCAAAAGATAGTGTATTTCTTCCACGATAGCGTTGGTCACGTAGTCTCAAATACTGTTCAGTATTAAGAACTCAAGAGGCATATCAATGCGAGAGGTCTTTCAATGGGGTTTCGTTTTAATGCATCTCATAATATATCCATATATATATTTTTTTATAAATGAAGAGAGAAAAACTTGCTTGCTTCACCTAGAATCGAACCCGAGGCCTTTGGGTTGCATATAGTCAATATCTCCTGTTGATTTAATAAGGTCATAAGACGCCGGCTAAATGCTGATTCGTTCATCAAACGTCCATACAGGCATACGGCAGAATGTATTGCCACTTGTGATATTATATTTAGGGTTGATCATGTGACTATAATAAGTTGTGGTCAGTTAAATGGAGAAAAAAACATAATAATAAAGTGAGTCTGAGTAGAGAGACTGTACACAGCAGTTTCAAAAAATGTTGTCCTGAGTGTGTGTAAAGAGTTCTTTATCTTTTTAGAGGCTAATTGATACTTCAAAAGTATGGTGTTACTCTATGGAATTGATTCAGTTAATATCAATTAAAATGACACAAACTAGTATATCACTTATTTCACTGAAAACGAATTACAGTGAAAGATTTTAGTGAATATTTATTGAATAATAGTTCATGTTATTTAGACACAAAACGATGTGGCATGAGAAGTCCGCCATACATTTGAAGTACCAATTTGACTCGCACAAAGTTACGTACGCTTTCACCACACCTAGAGCTTTGAGGGAACTACTATACACAGTCTCTCGACTCGGACTTTATCTTGATGTTTTCTTCCCCTTTCATATTGTAGCAGCGTTGTCTGATTATACAGTAGAGCATCCGTTAGCTTGTAGCATTATCAATAGATACTTAAGTTCCGTATCAAAAACAGATAGCATGTATCGTACTGGTATTTAAGTCAATAAAGTATTATTATGCAAGTACCAGAGATGTACGAAAGGCTAAGTTTAATATGAATTGGAAAAGCGAAGCTGGACCCATTCACTAAAACAGGATAGATACAAAGAAGATAATATGGATGTTTGGGATTAAGTTCACATTTACAGATTTTCACCGTACTTCATTAACTTTGTAAAACACGTTAAATAACTTAAGACACTCCGATTAATCTCTGAAATACTAGAAGAGGGCAAGAACTGAACCTTAAATCTGAAACCATTCGGAGTTCGAAGTAGTTCATGTTAAGTGCCATTTCTTGTCTATCGGTGTCATCAACCTCTAACTCTGTTCCATGCGATTTAACCATTACGGGACTTCTTAAGCTCGTCAAATGTTGTCTATTCCTGAGTTAATGCTCCAATCTTCTCATTAATAGCCTACAAAAATTCCCTGTCTGGTGATAGGGACGTTACACTTTGTATTTTTCAAAATAAATGTCTTGAAGCTTTAGATGATATCCGCAAGGCTTTATGGGTATAATGAGTTTGCACTCTTGGAATAGGGAGCTTTCAAAAATAAAATTTACACACATTATGTTGAATCTCAAATGTATGGTTAAAACAATTACTTTTACCATACATGGCATGCCTTGAAAATGGAACCTTATGATAAATAAATCTCGCATTGTTAAACGATGGATGAGATCACAAGTTTATTGTCAGACTTTGGCAAAAATATAATAAATGTATGGTCGAGATCCTCCGTCCTTTCAAAAGAAGCGAGGCCTAAACATTTCTGTCAGCTGATTTAACAGTGTGGCTGTATATACAATCTTTTTTGACAGGCGATATTACAACTGACAGCTTTATGTTTCGAAGTTAAATTGTGTGAGAGCTACCCATGCCTGTTTCTAGAGACAGTAGTCCAATTTGTCAGTCATTGCGTAAGCGTTTATATTTATACATTTTTTGACTGTTTGACTTGAGGTTTGGACTTTTATATCACCATTGTTTTCTTCGTCAAGCCAAGTATAAATGCTGAATTGGCCATCAAATAGGCTGCATAAGTCTGGCGACGTCGTAATATTACTTGATTGTTTGTTTGTTTGATTGGGGTTTTACGCAGTACTCAAGGTTATTTCACTCACATGACAACGTGCTAGCCCAATGGGGGAAGGAAACCACCCACCGACGCCACTGGCAATAAACAATGACAAGATACAAGACAACACAGGATATATCAGGACGCCGCAACAGACCCGCTAGGTATTGCTCCTTAGCTTTGAGAAGATCAGGGCAACATGAAGCTCCCTCCAGCCACCCGATAATATTATTTGAAGACAAAGACAAATGGCTTAGAAATAATTGCGTTGAAAAGTTGTAGAACATATTTAGTTTGATCCTAGAAGAGATAAAGATAGAGCTTTGTTTTTAAGGGGATTGAGTTCAGATCATTTGTGGGCAAGGAATTATAAGCCTCGGGCTGGAAAGCATCATGTTGTTGGCAGACAAAATGCTTTCCAATAAATGAAATGTTCATAAATATACCCCAGAACAACAGCTTATGATTAAGATTACAGTTTGAAATCACTCGAAAGTTGAAATTGAAAACTGTGAATATTCATTGTGAAGCCATATCAGGTAAATGTGGTGTATTTCTTTTCTGAGTAAAAAAAAAACAAATCTAACAATTTATTTATGTATTTGCACTGCCAACAAACAACAAGGTCAGCTAGATGACAAAACGATAACAATAAATACGGGGTGCAGAAATACATAATGTACAGGTTTACATTCCGACTCCAACGCAAGAGAGGGTCGGAATCCCCACAGTAAGACTTTTGTCACATTATCATAACCAATACTATAACGTTTTGCTGAACACGTGGCTCTATATCGATTTGATGAAACCAAACAAATTTACAAGTGTGCCTGCAATTAATACTTAAATGGTGCCAGTCCGTTAGTGTTAGGTTGCTGGGATAAAAGTTCATCACTTTACACATCCAGACGTCAATTATTATAAATCCAGTACAATAAAACTGACCATGGATTTGGATTTCTCTTTATGGTTGTTTCGCTTGATGTGGTTCGTTTTCATACGTGGGTAGTCATTGGAACCATCCTATACACTTTATTTCGAACACATTTTGCAAGGGACCAATCAAAACCTAACCGCTGTCGTAAATTAAATATTTAAGCTAACATAGCCAGGAAGGACAGAAAGCAGATGGTAACAACAAAAGAGGAAATTTCATATCGTTAACTTAGGCTCATTTTAGCAAATTCTAAAACACTCTTAATCAATGAATTTATTCAACTTAGTTTATTACACACATATCGCACCTTTCGCCAGAACACACCCAAACACCCGTATGTAATCCCTACAGCAACGACACTTCCCGTCAATTTATCTTTTAAATGGTTCATCTGTTATCTCCCGTTATTCTGACCAGATTAACGGTCATCTCCGGTTATTCTGATCAGGACATCGTGTATCTCCAATCACTCAGACCAAGTCATGGATCATCCATTATTCCGATCAGGTTATCGGTTCTCTTCAGTAATTCTGGCCAGAGTAATTGATTATCTCCTAAATAACCATATTGCCATTATCTTTCTAATCAATTCCACCTTTATCAGCCTCCAAAGATTTATTAGCTGTAACTGCACTAAAACAATAATAGAAATATTCGCGTATTGATCTGCAGCTAAGGGCATCAATCTAATAAATCCAACCTTCGAATGGAATACTAACCTAGTTTGGGAAAGGAGTACTGAGTTCCACTAATCACTGTCCCCATATGGTAATTGTCGACAGACGGTCACGAACCCACGTGGTACTGCATGCAATAGGTTTCTTGATTTAGTACATGTGCTGTTTGGAAGTCAGGCAGTGTGGATCTTTTGAGACATCAAAGTCAATACAACCTGAATTTGTATTCAGACAATGCAAAACAATGGCGCCATTGTAGTATTTAAACTTTGCGAGAACCTGGGATAATTTGTCAGTCGATAATCAATTATTACTTAGAACTCGAGAAAGGAAGATAAGCAAGACATTACTGGCGAGACATCACTCGATATGACCTTTAGTTTAATGCACCAAGTTGATAGTTGTGTACCAGACCAGTAGTTAACAGTAGACAAGTCAGAGTGTGTTCAATCATCGCAAATTGGTCCTGTCAGCCGATGCAAACGAGTTTGACTGATATAATATAAGTGTAGACTGAAACCTAGGAGACGATCGATGTTTAACCATTTTCAGTTGATGGGTAGCGGTGTTCTTTTCGCTCTGGTGTTTATTGTAGGGACAATTGGATGTGGTGTCTTGTTCTGTTAATTTTGTAGTGTGCGTTTGTGTACTGTCTTAAGCTTAACCATGGGTGTATTGTATGTAGTCATTGTTTTTTGGCAGTGTCGCGATAGGTCGGTTTCTCTCGCCAATTGGGCTGGAACCCGTTGTACGAGTGAAATAACCTTATTTAAAGTAAGGCGAAAAACCCCATGCAAACAAACATAAACTGTCACATTTTACAATAGACCAAGTGCATAATAACTCATTAGTCTGTAAGACAAGTCCATGCGGTGTACGATATCATTGGCTGACTCATACTGGTCCTGCTTCTCTCGTCTTACATGTCTTATATGTATATCGACTGCATTCAACATTATTTGCCTGCTTCATTTCTCATAATTATGAAAACATATGCTTCCAGTCATAGTTTTCCATCAAAGCGGACGTTGCATTATCTATGGTCAATTGGAATAATCAGAAACCAGCAATTGTTGGCATATCTTTATGAGTATGTTCACATATCATCAGGACATGGAAGCTGCTTGGTCAAATATATCCCAAGATAACCTGCTACGATTGTTGTCGATTGTTAATTGATCAATAAAACATCTTTATACGGTGGTTGAGATTGCCAGATTGATTATCTAAATTGTCTTGGTTGGTCCTAACTTTTATTAAAAAATTCTGTCGAAATTTAATTTTCTAACATATCCAGAAATGTCATATATCACCAATATAAAGTATTTTATTAGCTGCCCTCTCATTAAACCCAAATTCGGCAGACAAAAAGGTATTGAATTCGGACGTAAAGTGAAACCGTTTGGAACCCAATTAAAATGACTATTCAGTTTATCAACTAAGATAATTATATTGAAATTCAATTCGAATTTGTTCCAATTTAAATTGTTGTTGTTCTTCTTTTTTTTGAAAGTATGATAAACGTTTGTAAGACGTAATCTTTCGAGGCTAGTGCTTTTTTATTGTTCTCCAGCAGTTGAGTAATTCGGGAATTATAAAGTATTTCATAAGATAAGAACTAAGGCCAACCTATCACATGGGAAATCACCCATCGCTATTTTTATGTTAACAGATTTGTATCTCTTTCAACTTGGATGAAGTAGAGATAAATGTTTCACCATTCTAGGAAACTTTTTTTTATTTTCCAGATACCTTCGGTAATAGCATTGTGTGGTACAAACCAAATTAATTTCTTCATGTCACTTCATTTGTCTGTAACTGTTAAAAACCATAAACGTAGAAGGGCGCTTTGCTGAGTGGTCTAGGTAGTCGGTATTTACTGCTGGCTATTTGTTGCCTAACTCTGAGGGTCGCGGGTTGGAGTCCCATATGAGCTTCAGCCTGCAAAATTGACTGAACTGGAACCTGTTCTAACTAAGAGTGTTATCATCAAAAACGCTTGGACTAACTAAAAACCTACTCCTGATACAAAATGGTGTAATAGGTGGATACCTACACTCGCATAGAAAGCACCAATATATTATTTTTAATAAATGAAATAATTGTCATCCATTAAATAAGGGCATCTCACAAAGCCTGTGTAGTTAAAATCTCTCACTTATTAGCGTAGACTATAAAGCGAGACACACCGGCATCTGTAAAATCACGATGATTGTATTATGTGCGACATAAAGAATGCATTTTGAATTGGGGGAAACCTTTTGGGAAATCAACCAACCCTCGGAAACGATGCTACAGTGGGTTAATCTCATAAAGCCTTGATTAAAAAGACCATCACTGTAGTATCGGGGCAAGGACTCTTCATTCACAGAACACATGCTTTTTGTAAAATGTTAGACAAATCTAATTGTATCCTTTCTCCAAATAAGTTGATGCGTTATAAACGCAGGATATCAGTGGCAACCACCCAGGAATTGAAAGACTTATGCGAATGATCAATGATGAGAAGCATAAATTAAGATCAAATCTATTTTATGAAAAAGGCAAATTCACTAAGGATTTGATTAGCAGATCTCTGATAAGAGACAATACAGACTTGTTGACTGATCTGACAGTTGCAATAAGATGATTTACAACAGTGAAACAACATAAACTTCTCCGTATTAAAATATAATTCATAGGCGAAATTAGAGTAATATAGATCCGTCAAAACGAGGCTATTTCTATCAATTATAACAATACGCCTAAGGAAATTTGTACTTGTCCCTAAATGGATTAGGAAAAATTGTTTACCATGACGGTGTAAATGCATCGAAGTCTAGAACGGTAACCATAGTTTCAAATTTGGCGTCATGTGGACTGCTGGTCCAGGGAAAAGGTGAATAGTCATTTTGCCAATCCTATACTATCGACATGTATAGGTTGACACACGAGAACGCGGCTTTGATTATAAATTCACTTATATATTTGTAAGAGTTTAATACAATAGTGTTTTAGACTGTAGATAATAATACCAGAGGCACACATTGACATCAGTCAGTCAAATCAGGAGCACATATAACTATATTATGTGCGACATAAACAATGTATTTTAAATCTGGGAAAGCCTAGGGAAATCAACTCACTGCCCGACACGATATTAAATTAGTTTTCATCATCATCAAGCGCAGATAAAATATGGCATCAGATAGATATCCGCCTAAAACAGGCTTCTCCATCTGGATCGGCTGTGCTTTTAATTTCACTTAACCCCCAGTCTAAAATTCATTTCATTTCCCCGTCAATCCAAATGGTCCCTACAATAAAGCGGTTCATTTTAAGCACTGACATATATCACGTAACTATTTTTTCCACAGCATACATTTAGATAATCAATCTAATATCATTATATGTAAACCAGTTTCCTGGAGATGAATACATAATTATTATAAGAGAATATGTCAAAATGTTAAAGGTTATATTATTTCAAGTGTTCTGTTCTGTCCAGGACCGTTTGGAGATTTGTTTCAAACGTTTGTGTAGTTGTTATCCTTGCGACCGGCATTCACTTAAACAGTCTATTCCGCTTACAAAAACAAGAATTAAACACCATTGCATTTAAACAAATTTGATATACACAGTTTGTGAAGAAATTTGCACAAATGTTGCACTTAGCCTTGAAATATTACGCGCAAAGAACGGAATAAGGACAAAAAAAGTCCAAGACGCCAAAACACAACGGATTCTCACCACCTCTTACTCTCACGATTCATCGGCGCGTTTATATTATCCAGACCCTTTCGTTTCAGCTTCTGATAAATTGGGATCGGTTTGATGGAGAAGGTCACCAGGGGGAGCATTAAAATGGAATAAATTAGGTGATATAATTAGGGGCGTGTCAGGCTGCAGTTGTTTACGTGGTATCTAAGTACTTCGTCTGTTAATTGGCTGTCTCTGAAATAACTTTCTCGGGATCCATTCAGTGTGTGTATGAAGACTCAGACTATAAAAATAACAATAGGATCCTCATCAACATTGCGATTTCAGTATGGGATAATTTGTTACGTAGGTTGAATCTTATAGTACACGTGGATGTGGAAGCCGTAAAGTGTGGATGTCTTTGAGACGCCAACGTCAATGTAACCTTAGATTGTATTTACACATTGGAAAATAATGACGTGGCTTTAGTACTTGGGGAGAACCTAGGAGAATTTGTCAATCGAGAATCCATCATTCAATAGAACAGTAGCAAGCCAGATAAGCTAGACATTACTTGTGAGACACCACTCAATCTGACTTTTACTTTAATGTACCCAGTTGATAGTTGTACAGCAGACCGGTGGATAACAGTAGACAGATCAGACGGTAATCCATCATCGCAAATAAATCCTGTCAACTGCTGTTAGTTAACGAGGTTTGACTGATATAATATAAATTTAGACTGAAACTGTGCATAGGTTCGAAGTCTAGAACTTTAAAATTGATTGGATAGGATGTTCATGTTGCCTTGTTGCTTCTCGATCGTAGGGACAGCAACAACCAGATTTGCGTCGTCCACTGTAAATTCCACACTTTGTGTTATTGAACCAATGTTATGAGTGGTTGTGTTGTGTCTTTGTTTTTTGACAGTGTGGTACGAGTTCATGCGGTGGACATTGTGATTGGCTGACTCAGACTCGTCCCCTTCTCATGTACAACATAATTTACCCATATTTTAACTTGTATGAAATGTTTAACCTCTCACCATACGTAATGTCCCAGGCAGCATGGTCACATGGGGCGATTGAGGGGCCAACATTGTTAAATGTCATGGCCCTCATGGATCCCATATCGGGCTGGACCGGGGGCGAATAAGGGGCCCAAGATGATCTTCATATATGGGTTGCTTACAGAACCCTTATGGGACCCTTCATGGGTTGTGGGTCTTAGGTGGGGAAAAGTGGGGCTAGAAAATTAGGGTTTGATAGCTGTTATATTATCCGGGACTCATATGGGATAAACGAGGGCCTGTAGACTAGGGCTGAATACCTATGGGCCCCATTTGGGGTGGATCTGGGGTGATATGGGCCCATGTATCGGTCCTTTCCCCACATGGGCCCCATGTGACCATGCTGTCTGGGGTATGTTCAAAATCTTCGTTCAAATCCGACTTGTCCTGTTTCTCCAGAAGTATACATGTATGTATATAGACTACGTTCAACTCACATTAGTCGCGTATTTTGTTTCTTGGGAAAAAAAAAATTGTGGTTTTCTTATAAAATGTTGCCTTTTTTACGATCAATTGAAATCATAAACGTATAATTCTTGGCGAATCATTATATGTGTGTTTACATATCATTATTGAATAGGAAGCATCTGAATCAAATATATCCCATGATGACCCGCGATGACATGGCTAGCTTCAACTGACGTGAGTTGTCGATTGTTACTTTATAAATCTTTATCTGCAATGTCGATGGGTGAGATTGTCAGATTGATTGTTTTACTTGTCTGTCTCACCCATAGTGTTATTAAAATTTGCAAAACCACACGTCAAACTGTCGCAATAAGAATGTATTTAATTTCCTAACATGTCCAGAAATTTAATATCTCGTCTATTCTTTCCAATTTAATTCATTTTTGTTCAGCTGCCCACCAATAACACCTATATTAGATGACTTAACTACTTATTGGATACATGGGTAAATTTAAACCCTTTGGGGCCCTATTAAAATACGTTTCAATCCATCAACATGTGGAAACGTGTCTTCTAGTTACACAGAGATTCTCATATGCATATGATTTTTAAAATTAATTTTCTTTTATTAAATTTTGTTGAAGAAGATCACTCAACACAAACGTAAATCGGTCATCTTGACAGCAGATGGTTATTTATGAGACATTCGTCAGGCGTGTCATCTGAATATGGCACATTTAACACAGAATGGTCCAACCAGATGTTCCGAATCAATTCTGTTAGTGAACAATATCATATGACAGAAATGAAATATTCTTTACAATTTTTACATGAACTAAAATATAAACATTTCTAACCGTTTGGTCACGGATGCAAACATTTACAATACAGTCAGATTAATATCATTTTAAGAGTTTACAAATTAAAATTTAAGTCGAATGTCCACTGTGATTACGAGACGCGAATGTAACTGCAATTTATATTTGTTAAGATGGTGTCTTGATTTTGCAAGTCTGATAAACGTTTGCTGGACATAACATTTCGAGGTTGATGTTTCTCTTGTTTTCTAAACAGTGAAATATTTCGGGAATTAAATTTAAAAAAAAGAGTTAATTAATTCATATATTGGTAAACAATAATGTTAAACAATTGCTAAACCGTATGCATTGTAACTTGATTGCATGTATGCCTTTGTCATATTGTTCGTATTCTATGTTGTACGTTTTATTATATTTTTAGCAGTTATCATTTGCTGATTTTGTTCGTGGTGAATCGATAGACATTATGATTATAAAGCATGTACTGCATAAGGACTTGGGTCAAACTACCACATGGGAAATCACCCATCGCTATTTTTTTAAATTTCAATACAGATTTAAACCACATCAACATAAATGAAGTGGAGATAAGCGTAACGCCTTTCTGGGAATCATTTTGTTTTCTCAATATATCTACATATATCCTAAATAATAGCAGTTTCTGGTTCAATCAAAATTAATCTTCACCATGTCATTGCAAGTATCTGTAACTGTTAGAAATGGTAAACAGAACATCTACGTTATCCGCTTAGACTGTTTAAAGGATACAGTTCCTATAAGGACAGACTACAGACCTATAAATGTTATTCATGGTTTAATAGTTGATATATTTAAATTCGCATCGAAAGCACCAATCCATTATTATCTAGAAAATTAATCAATTGTAATTAATCAATTAAGGTCACTCGCACTTCAGACAGCCTGCAAAAATTCCTCTTTAAATTGTCTAGAGTATTACCGGAGACACATCGGCATCTGTAAAATCACGAGGATATAAAATTGTATTATATGCGACATAAAGAATTATTTTAAATTGGGTAAAACCTTTTGGGAAATCAACCAACCCTCGTTAACGATGCAACAGAAGACTTAATCTCATCCATCAGGGCTAGGTTAAAAAGACAGTCAGATTAGCAAACTCATAACAAAGTTATTTCATTAACATCAGTTACGTTTTATGAAATGTCACGCATCAAATATCAATTTACACTGCTTCCAAATAAGTTCATTTCTTTTTTCAATTGTTCCAAAAGAGTGGTTTGGTTGTAAAACCAGGATAGTGGTGGCAATAATTTGTGACATGGGACTCTGCAGATTCAAATATGTTGTCTGCTTTGGTCCAGCTCAGGTATTTATGACTCGTATAGGTATGTATTTCTCGGCGTTTTACTGTCTATGCTAATTTAATGAATGTCATATAATAAAACAGTAACGGTCTTTTAATTGTATGTAAAAGTCCGATATTACGCTTTACCAAATGGTGACGTAACAAATTTAAGCCAATGATAGATACGAAAATGCCATATACTCAATAAACTAGTATTCATCATAAAGCGCAGAAAAAATAGGGCATCAGACAGGTATCCGACTTAAACTCACTTCACTATCTACAACAGCTGTCCTTTTAATCTCCCCCTTAAAGCCATGTGATTATGTCAATAAATCAGTTCATTTTAAACACTGAAATACATGAATATGATGTATAAGGATTTGTTTCACAGCCTACATTCATAAAATCTATCTTA
>JAUELC010175017.1:0-11025 GCA_031471745.1 Cryptochiton stelleri | reverse complement strand
ACTGACCAATATAACAAAAACTGTATTATTTAGGTGTTATCAGTGAGAAGTTTTTGTAAGTGAAGATTATAATGAAAATCATATATCGAATCGGATTTGAATCTTACGAAATTACAGATTTATAATTATTAAAAATCCATTACTTTAATTTCAGAATTTGTTTGGCGTCAACTACCTGGTATAGTAACTTTATCTACGACATTACTTGACTTTGAAATATTTGTAAAGTCAATATAGCAGTTTATCATATAGCCATTGGGTTATTACGCCTGATATAGATGTATCCGGATGTGTGATATAACTTACAGTTCTCGCCTAGTATCACACGTTAAAGTTGCATGGCCGATAATGGTGCCCAGCTCATAACACAAGGTAATGCTGTCCGAAATGTAGATATCAAGACGTCACCTGGAATGAGAAAGGGCACTATGTGGATATAACTGCATGCACGTGCACATACACGTGCGCCATTGTCAGTTGCTACCCTGTATGAAGAATGAGTGACGTCTATGTATTCCACGAATGAACGATTGACGTCAAGACGTTCCATGGAAAGTTTCAAACTCACATTCCAAGAGGGGTGACAGGCTGCATTTTTACCGGCTGCAGCTTCCAATTAAAATCAATAAATATCCTGTCAATGTAGAAACAGTTCAAGTCGGATAGCACATGGTGCTTAATTGCTAAATTTATATAATCTTCAAAAATTTGAAACCAATTTGAACAATTGATTAAATTTGTTTTGTCCAATTTTTAATTCGCGGAATTTACACTCTATCTTATTTTACTCTGAAGTACCTTATTTCTGTTTTTGTTTCACATTCTTAGCGTTCTGTCGTCAAATCGTTATAACATTTTAATTGTAATATTTTTATTTTAAATTTTCATATCAGTTATAAGAATTGTAAGAGGGCCAATTACCTGTCAGCTTCTGAAATAAAAACAATACAATACTTACAATAAAATGACAATCAATCGACCAGGAAAATAACCACTGACTCTGTTGTTGTCTTCGTGGTGGTCAGAAAAGCTGAAGACCGACTGTTAGAAATATCATTTGAATCAACAATGCACGCATTTTACCTCATTTGTTATACTTTTTTTTAATAGTTTATGAGACTTGTTTTTATCTGATGTTGTCCCATAATATGCATTATAATACTGTATTATTTCACAATAAGAAAATGTTATCGAACAAAAAAGTTTTTTTCTTAAAACTATTGTTATTATTATTTATAGTTCTCTCTCATTTTTTTTACCTTCTTGTCTTATTCAAGAGAAAAGGTAAATTTATTAGCATTCTATAAACCCATTCTTGTTCCAAATCTCCGTCCAATTCGATTTACGGCTTTCGTGTACTGAATATGGTACAAGCGTGACAAGGAGAGGAGTAGAGTTTCATATTGGTAAGATGGTAATATGTCTGTGCGAATTTATTTTGTTTCTATTTTACTTTACCATGTAATCCCAGCTGACTTAAACTAAGATATATACTGGTATTTTAAGAACAACCATTGGATTGATCTTCTGGCTTAACAATTAAACCAAAGCACTTCTCTTTCTCCTAGTTAATATCAAAATGAAATAAATGTTAGACGCAACCAATCAAACGTCTATATTCTAGATTGAAATCTGTACTGTATAGACAATATAAAGGTAACACGGAGTGGTGGAAATGAGATGCACTTATGTTGGTTTTGCGCATATTTTGTTGCCGACAATTGGCGTTCATATTTGCCATGGCAGCCGAACGGTTTTGCTGTATCTAGGGATTTGATTAAGTGTGTTTGACATTATTTCCTTTGTTTGTATGATTATCTTTAATAGCATCGCCTTGTATTTATCCGACTGTCGAAGACACCAAAAAGCTATGGCGTTAACGAAACCCAACTGAGGATAATTCGTAAGAAAACATGAAAGAATTCCATTGACTGTATGTATGGCGTCCAGAGAGTATTAAGGGATTTCATTTGAACTGTGATATTTTCCCGTCATGTAACAAACTCCTTCCAGCCGCGATTTGTAGTTTTATGTCACCGGCGGCAATTGTTATTTTTTTTGCGACGAGATAAATTAATTAATAACAATGGTTCTCTAGAATTCTGTGGCAGTCCTTTCGTTTTATCCCTGAGGAGATAATACATTTGCGTTTTTTTTAAGACGGTACGCATCGATTATTTGCTGCCTGTCTGTTTTTTTTTTTTTGATTTAAATCTGGTAAAGACGTACATGTATGACAACGTGTGGGAGGCACAATATTGTATTTAACCGTTCGCATGGGTCTTTGCTTTATATTTATATATTTCTATTTAGGTCTATGTGTTTATAATTAATGTATACATATCTATATTTTTTATAAATGAAGAGAGAAAAATGTGCTTGCCTCCAACGGGATTCGAACCCGGGACGTTTATAAATGCAAAGAGAAGAAAGCTAGAATGTTTATATATTTGTAACATATTTCTGACGCCTCTGTAAATACTATTTAGGACGACTGTATGATGTCTTAGATCATCATTCTCAGAGGAAAATGGTTTCTCTTATGACCGTGGCTAGCGGCTATGTTTACTTTGTTCTCGTTTGAAAAAAAAGTTTATTCCACCTCAATTCAATTCTGTTCAGTCTCGATTATTAATTACTGTAGGTTAACTGACCTCTGACTTATTTTTACAACATCAGCATCGGCGAGATTTCTTGTTGTTTAAACTCCCCTTTTGATATAGATTCAACAGACAGTGGTTGGAGGTTTTTTGTCGCCACAGGTATACGTCTTCACGTGTCTGGAGATGTATTCCCTGCAAACGTTCAAAGCAAGTAATTGGTAAAATTACTCTTTTTTCTGGGATTATTTACGTTTCCTTCGTTCCTGATAAAGTACACTGCTATCTAGAATTAAAGATATATTCATAGCAGATATGAGTGTCCCTAAGATATTTTTTTTCTCAAACGATTGAAACGTGTGATATAAGTAAGTTGTAGTCCGCTGGTCGAAAACAAGTTCCCTATTAAAGTTTAAACTTAACGTATTAAGAATATTATTTAAAAAATCCCAATATTGACACTTGTTATGGAAATCAATGTTACTTTTCTATTTAAAAAACAAAACACGATTAAATACAGATATTAATAAACATGCCACCCTTTTCTTAGCGTATTAATTTGTTTTCTGTGTAATTGGCACCATTGACTCTAGCGACGGTTGGTCTTTGCTGGCTTGGACAATGTCAATACAAAAACTAAATCCCAAACTTGTAATATAAGTTGGAACCGTCAACGACAAAAATGTAACTGAACTGAAAGTCTATCAGTTGACCCTGTATGCCATAACATCTTCTCGGACATGCTATGTGATTAACAAGAAAATCAGAAAAAAACAGTGATGATAAGAAACCGAATTGATTCCAATTTAAGTTCGCTATTTATTTGCATATGATAATGTTCTTGTGATGATTTTGGTTATGTCGTTACTGAGGACTATCTGTGAATGGCTTCGTTTTGGATAAATGTTTTTAATAATATAGTCTAATTCGCCACGGCCTATCTCGTGGAACAATCGCTATATTATCTACAACACATCCCTAGTTTAACCTCTAATAACACCCTGTTTGAAGCTTGGCCTCAATTGAGTTCTTGTTTAAGTGTTACTATGAAAACTGCATTGGCCCATCCCTGGATTCAGACATTTTAAGAGCAATCCTCTCAAAGCATAACAACCAATCTAGCTTCCTTCAGTCGAAATTTACAATCTGTAAAATCTCTGCCAAAATCTGACAAAGCGGTTCATCTTTTGCTTGCGAAATGCACTATTCATCCGTAACTGAATGGATTTTCACGGCGTGTACATGTAGCTTAGTAACGACAATGAAACTTGTTTTCTAAAACGTGTACGGTTAAGCCATTTTCAATGTTCAGAAATGCAGCGTTTACTCAAACGTACGAACAGTCCCGCTTTGTAATTTTTTTAGCATTCTGGATTGTTAGTCTAGACCAGGGAGTGTATAAAAGGGGAGGGCCGACTGAGGCGGCGGCACTTTGATCTGACTGTCCGCTGTCATGAAGAGCGCCCTCTATCGGCTGGCTTGCTTAGTTACAAAATGACCGACAGTAAACACGTCGCATTTGTGCTGAAAGAAAATCGAAACATTATTAATGCCAAAGGAAGGAATCGAGCTGGTGGCAATAATTGCTCTGCCTTTAATTGTTCTGTGTCGTACAAAAGGTCTGACGGGAGTGTCCATTTATACAGGTTCCCAAAAAACCGTGAAAGGTATGTACGCCAAATGTATGTGCAGGCTCTAGGATGAATCTGCAAAAAAAATGAACATCGTTCTCTAAAATTTATTTTAAAAAAATCAAAAATGTATGTATTAAACTTTTATGCAGTTATAGGCACTTGTTTGTCATCAAGCAAATTTTTTTTTTGTATTTTATATTTAATTTTAACAAATAGTTCAATTGCCTGCACTAATAAAATAATGAGTAAAATATCAACCCGCAGGAAATAGGCAATATGCGTTAATTTTTGCGAATTCATTGATAATAATATATCCTATTAATCAACTGAAACAAAGCTATATGTATTCTTCCTAAATCATGTGCAAAAAAAAAAAAAAAGAATTTAGTTTAATGTTTATTTTTCTGTCCTGACTTATTGTTGTATGTTACACTATCTTCATGATGCTACAATTATGCTCCAGGCTATATTTTAAGTAGACTATAATATTTTCAAAACACATTAAAGGTAAATTTATGTCCTAGTTCAGGTGCAAACAATGGGTGACGAAGCTAAAAGTTGATGGACTGTACCAGCAATCATGTGATACACTGTACAAGAATTACAGACTTTGCGATAAGCATTTTTCTGATGAAATGTTAATGAATCCCAAAAATAAGAATTCAAGTCATGTATGGAATGCAGTACCCAATATTAACATCCCAAGTGAATGCAGAGCAAAGAAACGCAAAACACCTGTGCAAAGAGACGTGCAAGCAAAGTATGCCAGGCATAACATTCAGCATGAGTGTGTTGAAAGCTGCTGCGAATTACCATCTATATCTGGAGTGGATGAGGAGCCTACCAAAGTTCTTGTCTCCAGTAAAAAGAAAATAGATTCTCAAAGAAAAAAACTTAAAAGATTAGAGCTCCAATTGCGAGAATCTAAATCAGTCCAAGAGAAAATAAAAGACAGTCTCACTGTTGATGATATTAGTGATGCTTCAATAAAAATTATTGACAACAGTTCATTAATTTTTTTTTCAACCCAAATGAGAGTCTCAAAGATGAAAAAGAAGGGAAGACGATGGAATAACAGCGATACAATATTGGTCCTCTCTTTGTATTATTCGGGGAAAAATAGTTACAGTCTGCTGTGTAAGATTTTCCGAATGCCAAGTGTGAGTACTGTTGAAGCCTGGATGCAAGCCATCCCATCTTCATCAGGATTTTCTGATCCAGTACTGAGCATTTTTAAAAAAACAATTCAATAAAGCTAAATGTGATCGTGATAGAGTTTGTGCTCTTGTTTTGGATGAGATGACTCTAAAAGCATGCCTCAAATATAATTCAAACAAAGACTGTATCATTGGTTTTGAAGACTACGGAAATTTTGGTAAAACAGCCCTGATTGCAAATGAAGCTCTTTGTTTTATGGTAAGAGGCCTTGCCAAAAAGTGGAAACAGTCAATTGGGTATTTCTTCTCAAGAGATGCTACACATGTTTTTTGAAGCCATCAACAAAATCCAGGCAGCCGGTGGGATTGTGAAAGTGATCATATCTGACCAAGGAGGACCCAATAGAACTTTGTTCAAAAGCTTGGGTATCTCACCAGAACATCCCCATTTTCTTCACAATGGATGAAAGACTTTTTTGACCAACCACATTTATTGAAATCTACTAGAAACAATTTAATGAAGTATGTTTTTCAAGACCATGATTCAATAATCAAATGGCAGTACATCAGAACATTTTTTGAAAAGGATTCTGAATTTCCTACAAGAATGTGCCCCAAGTTGTCATCAAAACATTTCAAGCTGACTAACTTTTCAAAGATGAGAGTGTTTCTTGCAGCACAGATTTTCAGCCACAGTGTTGCAGCTGGTATGAGCACTTATGTTAAGTTTGGTGCATTACCAGCCGAAGCACAGCATACTGCTGACTTTGTTAAGAGATTTGACAATCTTTTTGACTGTTTTAACAGTAGAGTGTTGAAGTGCACATTAAAACCTCTAAAAGGAGCCATACAACAGAATTCTCTACACATTCAATTTCTTCAGGAGTTTGATGATTGGCTTAAATCAGTATTGAAGCCTATGGGTAACAAAAGTGAGCATCACTTTTTGAAAGGTTGGAGAATATCCATAAATAGTCTCATTCATCTATGGGATGATCTCAGTAAAAACTATCAGTTCAAATTTTTGATGACCAATAGACTGAATCAAGACTGTATTGAAAACTTGTTCTCTGCCATTCGTAGAAGTGGAGGAAACCGAGACAACCCTACATGTGAAGAATTCGGCCCTTCATTTAAGCAATGCATTATTGAAAGTATTTTGACACCTTCTAAAGGGTCGAATTGTCTTGAAGATGGTGATACAATTGTCTCAACACTAGCTGATTTTCATTTGATTAAAAGTGCTAACGTTTCTGATTTGAATGTGTGTGACTCCGTTTCAATGCAGAATGACATAGTGACAGTGACTGATGTATCCGAATCAATTAACTCGTTACCACAGCAAAATGTGCTAACATACACTGCCGGTTACATTGTATTTAAACTGAAACAAAAACACAGATGTCTCAAGTGTAATTTTGAGAATGTTAGATCCTCAAAATCCTCACAAATGAATAATACAGAACAGTTCTGTCACTGGAAAGCACTCTGTAAAAGTAAGGGGAATTTTGGTGGATTAACGATTCCATCAACAGAGTTTGTAAATTTTGTTTCAGATATGGAGATATGCTTTTTAAATAACTTTAATGCTCTTGCCCATATGGACAAACTGATGCTTCGCCTTTTGACACGGTTTTCTAAAGATGTAAAGTATGAGTTATTGTTGTGTGACGATGCCATGACATTTCTACAATCCCATTATTTGACTGTTAGAATACATACAGCTTTGAAATTTCACAGAATGTCGGAAAAGAAAAAGTGTAATGAAGCTACTAAAGTGAGAAAACAGCGAAAGCTTATGGAAATTCTTCATTTGTGAATCTAACAGTATTTTTAGATTTGATATGATATACATGTATCTGATATCTTATAATGCAGATTTATAAATCCAATATACTAGACATGTTTAAAGTTTCAAATTATCCTCTGCTGTTTATTGAATAACAATTTTTTTTTTTTTTAATCAAATCTTAGGTTTTCGTTGTTCAAACCAAAGGGATGTTGATAAATTAAAAAAACAACAAATCGGACAAAACAACAAATGTTCTAGATAAAACTACACTCTGTAGAAAAATGTATTTTTGTTGTTTCAATGTTTCACAAGTTGTTGTGAGCTGGGGAAGCCAATTTGAAGTGAAGCCTGTTCACTTTGTCATGCTGTGTTTGACTTTGTCCTGTGTATTGTCTTTGTTTCTTGTCAGTAAGCGGGTGGTTGTGCTGGGGCTTCCTGATGCCCTGGTGCTCTCACTCAGAGTTAAGGGGCATCAGGAAGTAGATTTTTTGTGGTGTCGTTTTTGCTCCTTTTTTTCCCTTTTTCTGTCTCGTCTTTTATGTTGCCAGTGACGTGAAAGGTGGTTTCCTCCACCCATTGGGCTGGCACGCCTTCATATATGTGAAATACCCCTGAGCATGGTGTTAAACCCCAATCAATCAATCAATCAATGTTGCCAGTAAATATACCTCATAACGGCGGGGCCACAGGTATATTACAATATGTATTTACATGTAAACGTCACCTTCTGCAAGAGTCGAGAAATTCAAAAAAAAAATCTCAATGTGCATGTCATTATATTTAGACCACGACTGAAAAACACCAACTGATATACAGTATTGAACGTCAACTGTTTTTCTTATCAGAGTTACACGTTATCAAAAATCAGAGGTCGAAATATTATTGTGAAATGTAGGAGCCAATTTGGCCCCTAAACAATGTTGTAGCATTTATAAGTTAAAGAATGTTTATGTGCCAATCAGAAATAAAAGTTTACTGTTTTAAGTAAAAACAGTTTATTTGTTGGAGAATAAAGATATAAAAGACGATTATTATTTTGAATGTCTCTTACACATTAATTAATGTAAAGACACAATAAGAGCAGAATTGGATATGCTCAATGAAAGCATTATGCACAAGGCATTGGTATAATTAGATCTTTTAAATTATTAATTTCTGTTAAACAAATATTAGTTAATGTAAAACAACATTTGCTAGATAAGGTTTATAACTGAAAAAAGAAAACTTACAATTTAGTATATATATTTTGAATAGGACTCCTGGTAACAATACGTTGTGATGTTTAAAAAAAATGTTCAGTGAGTAATGGTAGGAGCCAGGAGAAAGGTACTCACTTGTATATTCTAGTAGGGCAGAGAATGTTCAGTGTTCACTTACTGTCTTTAAAGTACACAAGAGAAGGCCATTAAACTTGTCTACTTTAGCAAAGTAGACAAGTTAAAAAAAAGTTTAATTGTCTATAGAGAAGTAAGCCAATATATCTCATATTTTAAATAATTTTTGGATATCTATTGAACCAATGAAAATATTTAAAAAAAAATTATATATAAATTAAGAATTGATTTCACCGCTTTTTTGGTTGATAATTTGTTTACTTAACATAAAGGGAGGCTACCGCAGAATTAGGCCAAAAATCGACTGAAAGGAATTAAACCGAGTTTTCTATATTTTTCCGTATTCAAATAATAATAAAGCCATTGTTTTCGCACATTATATCGCACGTTCTCGAGGTTGATATTTTCTGTAAGCGTATACTTTGGGCCATACTTGAAAAATATAGAAAATCAGTTCAAATCGTTTCAGTCGATTTTTGGCTTTAATTCTGCGGTAAAGCCTCTTTAAAAGCTGGGCTGAAAATTGCGTTTCAAACGGGATGACTATATCCGGAGAAATCGATCT
Source organism: Cryptochiton stelleri (assembly GCA_031471745.1). NCBI lineage: Eukaryota > Metazoa > Mollusca > Polyplacophora > Chitonida > Mopaliidae > Cryptochiton > Cryptochiton stelleri. The sequence continues at coordinate 1,943 of JAUELC010175017.1, read as the reverse complement.
TTGGATCAACCTTAACCTAGCTCACGAAATGCAGATTTGAACACAATGCAAGAAGCTTGGTCACTTTCTCGACAACCCTTTACCAAAATTCCATCTCACAAAATTATAGGTCCGCGGTATACAGAAAATATGATGCTCAACAACTTTTAATGATACATCCATTCCCACGATAAAGCATTTCTTCTTTTTCCCTTAAAAAAGTATTTAGTTACTCGCCAGTGACTAAATACATAGCGGAGAGATAACCGGTTCAGCGGCACTAAAAGGCTTGCACATTGTTTATTCCCCTTTGTTTTGACAAGCCAGCCGCTTGGGGGCGCTCGCTTCCTCGATGGACGGCGAATTCTGCGAGTCGGCTCTCCCCGTATTTATTCTCCCTGGTCTAGACTAAAGAAGCCTTGATTGACTGTTCCGTCTTGAAAGGATAAGGGAGGGTGTTTGTTCTTGAAATATCCTTATCTAGGAATGAACAGATGCACTTTACATAGCAAAGCATACAAGGGTACTGTATATGGCCTGAGAGAAAGGTGAAATCGAAAATAAAACTACTTTAAAGTGGAAGAAAACATAAAAAAAAGTCAGTCTGAGTAGAGAGATTGCACACAGCTGTTTCCAAACATGCTGCCCATAGCGTGTGTAAAGCTGTCATTATATTGTTAGAGGCTAATTGGTACTTCGAAAGTGTGGTGGACTTTTCAGACTTCAAAGTTTGTGTCTCCATAATATTTTACAAATATTGCATGTTTGAGAAAGGAACATCATGATTTGTCAGCTCGAGGCATTGGTATTCAACGAGCGCGAAGCGCTAGCCGATAATCAGTGGTCCAGAGCTGACAATCATGATGTTCCTTTCTCAGTTGTGTATATAGTTTTTTTTTGTCACTATATACGTGATAGGATAATAAGATACCCGTAGATTATATTCTATAAAACACAGTAAAGTGGCAAAATAGTCCACGACTTTTCAGCCCGTAAGATTTTCATGTACCTTATTGCGTTTGATGGGAATAATAGCGGTCTTTTCGATAATTAAGAGGTTTAAATGAATGCATCCTCTCCGCTGTGATACAATGAAAGGACTTCCACACTTTCAGTTTAAGTACGTGCTTGGCGGCCGGGAAATCAATTTGTAACACCGGTTATATGAAGACACGGCCAGTTGTAATACCACAGGACATGAATCACGTCAGTTCTATTTAAAGCCAGTGCCAAAATATCGATCTAGTATTAGAAATGACGCCACTGGGAACAGTATGAAGTCAAAGAGGAGAGATACTGACAAATTAAATCAGAGGTCAATTAACGCCCACAAATTAGTAATCGAGATTCGACAAATTTAATTATAGATGAAATAACCTAGACTAATGTCAGCCAGCAGAGAACAAAATTAACACAGCACTGACAAAATGGTGTGTGAGAAAACAATTGTTCAATTGATTATAGAAATTGCCTGGTGCTGAAAACTCTACACATGTCCCATACCTGGGATGATTTACAAGTTGGCTTTGATTTCATTATGCATTTAAAATTAATGAACTGGAGTCAGAAATCTGCTTATAACAATAACATAAAACAAATTATCCTCGCGAAACATTTATAATATATTTTCTGTATCAGTCAACATTTACAGTTGAGAAAACAAAAAAACAAAGTCATCTTTATATGATAGACCCTATAAAGTTGTCTACAAAACTGGTTCTAATTTATTGAGGTTCTTACTATTCTGCTTATTACCCCTTGGATGACCACTACATGGTTGATTGTTACTGCCAAATTGTTTTTACTAATATTACTGGACATTAAACAAGTAAATATATCGTAAAATGCTCTGCATGGTTGTATATTACGTTACACAGAATACATGTGCACGATTTAGTTTTTGTTATGTTTGATTTTGACCCCACCCACACCCCACCCCCAATCCTGTCATATTCGATTTCAAT
>JAUELC010174796.1:0-11031 GCA_031471745.1 Cryptochiton stelleri | reverse complement strand
CGAAGATCCTATAATTTTCAATACAAACTGTTGACAAAGTCGTAATATGCAGTAACAGTAACAGTGACATGCCTTTGTAATTTCATATCGCTGTTTTGTGGCAGACGTGGTTACTCTGGATTTAATTTATGCGCAAAAAAATTCAATTTCTAATGAGTATTTTCTCACTATTAGGTGTATTTTTTATTTTAAATTTTGTTCGGACCATTACTCAGTTGTCCCAACATCTTTTTTTAATTTCAATTTGAGTATTTGATGACCGTTATATATAATTTTGGACCTTGAGGTATATTTTCTGGAAGTTCTGGTCGATCCAACGTAGAAAATAATTATGTTGCAGGCAGCAGATTTTGAGCACAATGACACTGACCTGTGTTGATATACAGTGCTTTAATTTTTTTTTTTGGTAGCTTTTTGTGGGTCCAGACTGATGTAGAATTTTAATTACTGTGCATGTTTAAAAATCTGCTTTTGTGTAGGATTTAATGTGTTTGGCGTGTTTGTGTATTCAACATAAATACAGTGTACAAAATACTCGAAAGTAGGCAGGTCTGTTGTGGCATCGCAGAGGGAAGTCACTCTGTTGTTGCAATGTTGCAACTTGGGAACAGCGTATCCATAACAGTGCAGTTTCTCACGAGTTTATGGTAAATAACATCAAAGTAGTTACATGTGCATACAAACGTTGAAATTTTCAATATCTGACCGCAAAAACTTTATTAAAAAATCAAAGCAAGGACGGCCATATTATAAAGCACAGTTTGCAAGAAAATAAAGCTGTTTCTATGATTTTATGCAACCAGTTGTATTAACTACTCATTTACATTTTAAGAAAATGTTGCTTGTAAGATGGTAATACATATATATTTTATCTTTTGTCAAGCTTACCTTTTCATAATGTAACATTTAATACACTGCTGCAAGTAAATATTAACAAACAGTTGCGAGATAGTTAGCGACTTACAGGTTTGATATCGAGAAAGACGTCCATCATCTTTGGAGAAGAATATCTTGCTTGGGCTTTTGAAAAATGTGATGGCAGCATGTTCAACAAGACAAGGAAGGCATAGAATGCTTTCACATCTAAAAAAAGAAAGAGTGGAAAGGTAAAAAAATTGATCAAAGAATATCAAAGATTGCTTGAATATAAGTCCCAGAAATCTGTCTTGTACCATAAAAGGACCTGCCATAAGCAGAGGTTGAAGTGTAAATCTGTAATTTTCTATGGTCACAGGGATTACATCATAAAAAATACTGGGAAAGTGTTAAATTACCATGAAAAATGTAAATCCGGATAAATCTGGAAAACTCCCATCAGTGCATAAATGATGGGCACATAAAACTGGCAGTGCACATCTAGGTACAACTACAAACAATGCACTATGCAATCTTTGAGATAAACAACTGGGACAACTAAGAAATGGTTGGACAAAACTTACCAACCATGGGCCATAAAACTAGACTAAAAAACACACGGAGTATGCAGATGAATGCCTTTAATATTCCACCAACCTTTTAATTTCTATTTGTATTCCCAGGTTGATTTATCTTCAACATATCAATGACATAAAATAAGCATGGAAATTTGTGTATGTGAATGTGTATGACCCTCAAGGCCACATGATACAATCCCTGTCACACATGTGCAGCTACTGAGACTTTCTTCTACATGTAACATATGTACATCATTGTAGATAGTAAAAAGACAGAAGGGAGGACTGGTGCAAACCATCCAAAACATTTTCAGAAAAAAATAACAGTTTGCAGTGAGTGCATTTGAGAAAAGTGTCCAATTATTTATCTGATTAGTTGATTCTAGAGTTCCTGTAACTATAACAAATTAGACCAACACCAGACCTGCCTACACCGGAAAAAATTTATGTGCAAGAAAAAAATTTTTTATGTGTATTTTCACACCATTATGTGTATTTTCTTCCATAACAAATTTCTTTAAGAGTTAGGTGTATTTTCTAATTTTATTTCATAAAAATGACACTGACCTGTGTTGACACAGAGTGCCTTTCCTGTTATTTTTACCGTCGAGGATTCATAATTGCGTATTTTAATACCTAGCCCACTCTTGTGTTGTATTTCGTGTGTTTGGTGTATTTGTGTATTCAACATAAATTCTGTGCCAAAAATACACCAAAATAGACCAGGTAGGCAGGTCTGCAACACTTTTTCACAAAGCAGCTATGAGAAAGTTAGTTTACCTGAACCATGCAGGCTTTCAAATTCTTGACCAATCTGGTAAAAAAGGTTGAAGCCGACTTAGTAAAGTTTTCCAAGTAGTTTTGTCCAAACACACCCTATATAAATTTCAATTCTCTCGGCCACATTGAGCTTCCAAAACAGATCAAATGATTTTAATTATGGAAACTGGTAAAAACAGTAGGCAATGACATTTTTTCACGGCCCACTTTTCACATTATGAAGGACAGGTAGAGATATTGAATTAGGTTGGAGTTAACCCCTCACTGGATAATATTTCAGTCACATGACGTCGACCTTTTGATAAGTCAGTGACTAACTTTTTCACAAAAAAATCAGGAGTATCATCTAGACAGCCATTGAAACCATCCATCAAGATGATGAAAGCAAAGTTGTCTCCAGCAAACAAAACATTGCACAAATTAACGCTTGAGCACCACAGACCACACTGCCACAACACGTGGTGACAGGGATATTTAGAGCAATTTCCTGAGAACAGGGTTCGATTTTGTACACAGGATGACCCAGCAGCAGAAGTCAGAGCTATAACCAACTGAGCCATCGTATCACCTGTAAAGTACAAATGAAACAACTGAAAGAATATTTAAAGCTTCATAGATACGAGCATACTTTATCAGTCTTAAATCTCGAAAGTAGACTTGCAGAAAGAAGAGTGACACCAGTTTATATCAGCCTACCAAATCAGGAATATCCTTAAAGCGTGGGTACCTTTCCAAAAGGTCCGCTACACACGGATTGCTGTCGCATATCCAGTTTTGTCGGTTTGTGAATGTCCTGGCCATAGCACTCATTATATCTTTTTTATGTGCCATGTTAGATCTGCGGAAAAAACAAACTAATTCCTCTGCTTCTGCATCGCCTATAAGGTTTGCTTCATCCAACTTCTGTGTCTTTGATGGTGATTCTGTCGACCCAGTGGTATGCTTAGTTTGTAGTCCTTTATCCTCATCATTGCGTCAGCTGGCAGGCCTCTTCGAAGATTTTTCAGTTTGTCCTGAATATATCCTCTTTGTCTACCTTCTGGAGTAAAGAAATGTTCCTTCATAGAAAAGAGAAACAAAGCAAAACTACACCCGTAATTAATCTTCATGAAATATAATTTCTTAAGTAATTCCCTTCTATTCTCTTTATTCAAGGACAGTGCATTATGTGGTGTCCATGTTGTAATTCCACATATTTATGTCAAAGCGGCAGAACTCATCGAGACACTAGGTTTCATCAGAAAGGTACTAATAGCAAAATATATGCCACTAATTTCTTTGCAACATCTTGTTTGTTTGTTTGATTGATTGGGGTTTAACGTCGTACTCAAGGTTATTTCACTTATGCCGTAGATGGTCCACTTCTTAATAAGCCTTACTCAAATACGATGGAAAACCAAGAGGAAACCTCGTAAAAACCACCCCTGCGATTGCCGGAGTCACCTCTTGTGACTCCCTCATATACCTGAGGTCGAATGAGGGACTCAAACCTGTAGACGGTACATCGAAAGAGGATCGGTAGACCGACATGCTAACCACTAAATCACGGCCTCGGACCTGCATCAGGACAGGAATATGTGGTTATTGACGGGTAAGACTCAAATCTGGACAGCAAATGTTCAGGTCCTTGCTTCCAAAGTGATAGACAGAAAAAGAGGGGCTAAAAAGTTGAACAAATTTTGTGTAAGCTGTATACCCAAAGGTAAAGGTTGCAAATATTTCAAACACATCAAGGAATGTGTACAAATGCAGCTACCATTTAGAAAACTTCACATAATCGGTTTCTGTTGTACTCACAATCCAAACTTTTTCACCAAACCAGAAGTGACAATACTGACAAGAGCAATTCTAGTCTCCGATGATAGAGTTTTTTTTTTCTTCATATTCCTCATTTATTCGACTGCCTTTTGGATGCTCTCTCACAAGCTCTGCAACATCGAATACCTGAAATTCAAAACAAAAACAAAAAAAAAATATTAGGATCAACTGTCTTTTGACTCAGCTTTCAAAAGTATTTAAGTCATATGATGGCTTCTCCTTGTGAGAGAGCAGTCCCAATGCTCACCTTTTAGATGCAGTAACACGGTCACCAATGTACCATGTCACAGTGACACAGCATGATGCCACAGCAGAAATGATCAAAACGCTGACTGTCACATGAGGTAGCAGCAACTACCATTTTTTTAAAAGTTTTTGATATGACCTGACCGCGGATTTAAGTACAATGTACTGTGTTCTAGTCCAACACTTTACCACGGAGATAACCAGGTGCAGATGTCAAGGCAAGCGATCCATACATTATTCAAACCTTTACTTTTATTACCTGTACCTTTGTTAAAATCAAGCTTGCAAACAGTCAGCAAAAGTTACTGAAAACGGATCTGCATATTAATATCATATTCACCTGCTGGCTGGGGGCATGTAAAAATTAGGTTGTGCTAGGCAATTTCAGGTTTTAAGTTGTCCTGCAGGGCCAGTGATTTTTCAGCATGTTTGTTTGTTTGTTTGATTGGGGTTTTACGCCGTACTTTTTTTTCAGCATGAATATAGTTTTAACACTATCGAGCAAGTTGATTTTGATCAGGGCAACCACATTTTCAAATCAACTTGCCCTGATGGTAATCACCCCAGAAGGTTAAGTTACACCACTGCATTTAAGTTACTCCGACCCTCTGTCTTGAAAAAGATTATCCAACTCGAGTCCCTTTATTACGATGAATATCACCTTCATCAATTAATTTTCAAAATCACTTGCCAAAGGCTCTTGATTTTGAAACTTAATAGACTCGAGTGATATTCACTGAATGTAGGGACTTGAGTAGGATAACCTCTATAAAGAGTAATCTACAGATAAAGTAGAGTTTGTTTGTTTGTTTGATTGGGGTTTAACGTCGTACTCAAGGGTATTTCACTTATATGACGACGGATTATCCACTTCTTACTCTGCCTTACTTATTACGGTGGAAAACCGGAAGGAAACCTCGTCAAAACCACCACCCGCTATAGCTGGAGTCACCTCACGTGACTCCCTCATATACCTGTGGTCGACTAGGGGGCACGAACCCGTACGGTACATTGGAGGAGGATCAGAAGTCAGACACGCTAACCATTGAGCCACGGCGCCGATAAAGTAGAGAAAATTATAGCTGAAAACATTTGTTTCATTAAGTGAGGTAAACTGCTAAACACCATACTCAAAAAGTAATTTAGTTATACGACGGTTATCAGTGTTTCATCTAGTATTGGAGAAACTACTGATCTTTTGTGAGCTAATAAAAGTCTATAATTGGCCGAATTATTCACTAGTGCGCCATCTGTGGACAGAGTTCATAGGCTTTGCTATCAAAGCCTCTCAGTGAACATCTGCTAGACATACATAATAGTATCAATACTTTACATGCATATGTCAGTATTAAATCATTTTACAATACCTCTCTACTGGAGTGAGTTTTGCTGGTCACCAGCTCGTCTGGTACGTTCTGGCTTTGAGAGATTAAGGGTCTGGGTGAGTCGCTGCTGGCAGTACTGACTGCAGGTGTTGAGATGGAAATTTCTGTTGTCGGTTCCACTTCTTTAATACAGCATTATGTTACCTTAATCTGTCTGGACTCATACAAAAGGGACACATCTTCTTCCCCTTCCCCCTCAACATCAATATAACTGTCAAATTCTTCAAGTTTCACTTGAATGGCAAAGTCACCTTCAATCAAAAATTTCTCCCTAATTTTCCCACAAACTTCTTGATAAGAGATCTGCTGTACATTGATCAGTTTTGTACGACCCCCAAAGGTTACACAATAGCGCCTACAGGTAGGGTCGGTATTCTCCATCTTGGTTGATCTATAAAAATTCAAAATAAATGGTCATAACAACTATTAATATTTTATATCAAAATATCAAAAGGACATGTGCAGATCAGATGCAAGACTGCATTGCAATTACAATCGTTATCAGAGACCCTACAATTTAGTCTTAAGTCCATACTACTTTTATGGATTTATTGTTTCTACCTTAAACGCCTTTTGTTCCAACTGTAGATTATTTTTTTTATAAATTTTACAGCTAGTTGAGGATACAGGTACATGTATTTTCAGTTATCAAATATTAGATTACAATGTTCACCACATGTCAAACACCATTACATTGCTCTAGTACTTTTCGTGCCATCGTACTTGAACTTCAGATATATGGCATCATATTGTTACTGTTCTTTGTGGCACATTTAATGCAGTAAATACTTTTGTAGAATAGAGCTGGATTTTGTGCTAGTACCTTTCGAGAACAGAAACCTGGCTTGACAGTAGTTCCGCTCAACGTCGGAGTTGTACTGCACTTATCTTAAGTAATACATTGGCAAATGGACAGCAACTGTACATTTGTTAAAAATAATGTCGAGTTGAGACACACATTAACTGCCGTCGTAGAAAACCCTCAAGACTGTAATGTTACAACATGTATAACTAAAACGCCTATTGCCTTGATGATGATTTTCTGCAAATGAACAGTCACTCGTGCTTTCTCCACCACATACTGTTGTATGACTGCAAAGACACCATTTATGTTCATGTAAATAGATGGCAGCGATTGTGTTTGTCTATCAGCTAGTTTTGATCAGCAGCATTCGTCTTAAGTTGAGACAGGTGTTTGATACACTGCTTAGTCGGTATGTCATGTATTATACAATGCATATATTGTATAGATTATACAATGACTGAATCTTGGACAATCACTGGTTGACTTTTGGAGTACACACAAACTTTAACCAGACCCACTGACACCACCATAATCCACTTGATTCCTCTCATTACTTGTTATAGTTAGTTAAAAATGACCAATAATAAGTACCTCATTTAGAACCAAAAAATATAAGTCAATTGAAAATTGAAGAAAAAAAAATGAACCTGACAAACAGCGGCGAGTCTAACTTGTATGTAAAACGGTATCAAACATATGAACACCAAATATAATAATGTCTTTATCCAACAATTGAGCTCCTTGTAATTATGTACTATTTTACATCGGCATCAGCCTCATAAGAGCTGCACACATGCAATGGATGATGATCCTTCAACTCAGAGCAGCAAAAGGATTTGAAGCAGACGAGAAATCATTGAAAAGTTCTTGAACTTTTGGATCAGAGATAGCAATGGCAAATGCTTTGAAAACATTTTCTGTCCGTGTTTGAAGATGGCCAATCGTAGCTTCCATTAGTTCACTTGTACCATGGAGAGTGTTCTGAACTCCATCATTACTTAATGAAAACTCAGTCCTTTCTTCATTCTCCTCAATTTGATTAAGTCATAATGATTTTCATCAACTTGTACTGCATGAACTTTGTAAAGGTGCTTCCGAAAGGAATTAAAAGAACTAAAGCAAAATGGGCATCCACCTTGGTCGCATCGTAAACAAGCCCTGGTCCATCATACAGAGCATGAGCTACATGGAGATGACTAAATAATTTAGAAAGCTTACCAGGAAAAATCAGTTTACAAGAAAAACAGGTAAATCCCATCATCACAATTTTTGGCTACAGCTGGAGGTGAATGTTTTTGTCATGCTTCGTCAGAGACACACTTTACTGTAGTATAGCATTTAAGCCTGGAGGCCAACACTATGACAACAAAAAACACAATGCACCATATGGGCAATTTGCATTAATTGTGTGTGATTTCATCATCCAAATGTAAATTGTATATATACCTTCTGGAGCTTGGACTTCAAAGAAAGAAATCTTATATATCCCTGGTACAGCGTGTCCTCAGTCACTCCTAAGCTTTCCAGGACACTGCTAGAACAGACAGGTTTCTTTTTGTTGACTTTCTCAATTACACTGTCGTCGGTTTTAAGACTTCCAGGTGTTGTCAAATATGGACTTCCGCTGTTTGGCGAATCAACAAATGGAGGCAAATCTATATCACTGTCACTGTCGGGTTCCTGGATCCCTACTCTAGCATGGGCATCTGAACAAGGCTGGGGAGGGATGCTGTGGGACACAATATCACTGTCACTGTCGGGTTCCTGGATCACTACTCTAGCATGGGCATCTGAACAAGACTGGGGAAGGATGCTGTGGGACACCGCTTTGTCCAATTTATTCTGCCTTCTCTTTGCTCTGCGTCTTTGACGATATAGACACCGCAATTTTTTTATTGTGCCTTCCCATGAACTGAAATAAGAAAAGCGCGAGATATATTTGCATATGGAGAAGAACGCAGTTTTAAAATCTTTGTTAATTAGTAACCAAAATACAGCCCGGACAGGGCTCAAACCCAAAACAATTTGACAGACAGCTAATTTGTATAATTTATGTGGGAAGTCCCTTCTACGATGCAAAGCTACATATGGAGAAGAATGCGGCATGGTGGATGGGTTTGGGGTTGTTGGTTTTTTTCCAGGGGGGGGGGTCTGTGTTTTGACACTTCATTGCACTACATTTTGACAATTCATTACTTCATTCCCTTATAAGTCTACTACGAGTATTTATGGCTATGGTTATTGTGTACAGCAGACAAACAAAGATGTGATGCAAGGGTCTAAGCTAGAATTCCACAACATAAAATTTATCTCCCTTTACCAACAGAAATGAGGCCCAAAGGAGGTCAATGTCAAAGAGAATCTTATTTTCTTGCGGCGAACCAGTTTGGCCTTGGAATCTGAGGATTAATATTCAAAGCTATACCCAATTTCATTTGTATTATTACTAGGTCAACCAGGGGAGTTTCTAGAAAATGTTTATTGGTACTTATACCAAATTCACCAGACCATAAAGATTAATTAAGAGTTCTGCACATAAATGTTTTAGTTTTTGGCTCCCAAGAGATTAAAGAAAAAATACTTTCTAAACACAAAAACACCCCTCGACCCTGGTGCAAATTTTTGTATGGCCATGTCATTGCATTTATTATATATATATAGAATAAGTAGCAAACACAGTACATCTAATAATATACATAGTGATACCAAAAAATCATTAATCTAAATATAGTAAATAATTCCAGTGTTCATTTTGTATTGCCAAGCAATACAGTAAAATAACCAAGAAATACGTTAACTAATTTTTGTTTTGGGGCAAAAATAACTAATCTTCAAACTATAAACATGGAAGAGAATTGTAAAAAAAACTAATAAGATAAGAAATTTAGTCAAGAGTTAATGAAATTTTGTGCTAAAGATCCAGCGCTGAGTGACACAGAAAATGAAGAGAGACCAATGTCCACAGAGCACCTAAATGTAGATAAGAATGTGTCAAGTTAACATTCGGAGCCTTCCAGAGTCATAAAACTTGTTTTATCTATGAGTTGAACGCTAAAATAAACAACATAGTCATTTTATTCATTTGTATATTCTTAACACTTCAGCTTAATCCTTTAATCTGAAGTTTGGAAGGGCAATAATGGAGGGAATTGTGGCAAAAAATAATTTTCAGCATATTGCAATAATTCTATTTCACAAATAGTTTATCTTCCTTATCCTCCTTCATTTAACATGAATTAACTTTAAAGCTATTGCATTAATTTGAAAATAATGAGAAGAGGGACAACTTTATAAATTGCAATATGATGATGTTTCACTTCAATATCGTTTCTAAGGCATCTACCTTAAAGAAATAACTCATAAAATTAATTTACGCTCGAAATACTTTAATATTAAGCACACCGCAATAATTATATTAGACAAACAATGTACCTTCATTTGGTCATTTAAAATCAATTAGGTTTAAAGCTATTACTTTAATATAACTATGTAAATTGCAATCCGATGACGCCATATTTCGGTAGGGTTCCTAAATTTCAACCCTGGGCCGTAGGCGAAGGGTTGAAACTTCGCAGCCAGGTCACAAAACCCCATCAAAACTGCCTCAAACCTAGATAACGTTTTTGTCACCAATTCTGTCTTAATCTGATCAATTTGGTCACATATGTGCCGATCTAATTAATCTTGTGTATCATTTAAATCTATACCTTATGAGTGGGAACCGAATTTAGATAACAACGGGTACGCGGGCGTGATGCTAAGCTGAAATGTCGTTACATGCACACAAAAAAGCACAAATGATCTCAAATGCAGCTAAATTAAGGCGCCTGGAACCCATATGAACACTGTGCACTCCCCCAATAGTTTGGGGGTGTTTTCATTTAGGGTTAAGTTATTTTATTTTTATAGTTAACTTACAGCTTGCTGCGGTCCCATGACTTCTTTACAACTTCGTATGTAACCGCTACGGGAAAAAACGGTTGTAATGTTTGATTGGTTGTAGTATTTGATTGGCTGTGATGTTTGATTGGTTTTAATATTTGATTGCTTGTAGCGTCTGATTGGTTGTAGTGTTTGATGGGATGTAGTATTTGATTGCTTATAGTGTCTGATTGATTGTAGTGTCTGATTGGTTATAGTCCCTGATTGGTTGTAGTATTTGATTGGTGGTAGTGATTGATTAGATTATTGATTCATTCATTAGTTCAATACCAACAAACCTCTAAACTAGCCCAGCGTGTATGTGCTACGAACGTCAGAAAACACGCACGTGGGCCTATACATGAGTAGTTATTAAAGAACAGAACTCCGCGGGTGCCTCCTGTACTGAATAGTAGTGTTTTGGGGGCAATCGGGAGGTAGTTATCTCCCCTTGTTTTTTTTACCATTTGTTACTTATTATGTAGTGCGGAGCCGTTTTGGCGGTTGGCGTGGTGCCTCCACGGCGGTGCCATGGCCGCTGACCTTTGTAGCATGGCAGCCATGTTAGTCCTATTTGTTTACACCGGAAGTCTCAGCTGAAATCAGTCATGCGCAGTTGCCCCCTCATCCCAGTGGATTGCAT
>JAUELC010174685.1:0-11035 GCA_031471745.1 Cryptochiton stelleri | reverse complement strand
TTCATTGCTGGAGGGGTATAATAAATATAATATCTCCTGCGCAGCCTACGTCACATGAAACGTCAATAGCTGGCCAAAAACCACAATGCCGTTGAACTGGTACAATGAGCGTTGCACACTTCTGGCTAATAGACTTAACGCATATAATGCATAAACAGACAACTGCATGGATTGGTAGTCTAAAAGATGGATATATGCTTGATTTAATTTATATTTAAAAGGAAAACAATTTTATGTAGAGATTGCTAAACCACCGAAAAGAATTATAATGCAACTGTTTCAGTGGCATTTATTATTTATGGCTTATAATTTAGGAAGGGAAATTCCCAATCCTTTTAAATTATTTGATAATTTATAAAATCTAAATTATTTTAGCATTTGACTGATGGGAATCTAGTTGGATTACTTTTTGCTTTGCAGGAATTTATTGCGAATCAGATTCCCATCGCAAATCGCGCCCTGCTTGACACCACAACAGATCAATTTCGTGTTGCCACTAAGCTCTAAGATTGGTTGTTTGATTGGGGTATTACCCCGTACTTGCCCAATGGATGCCACTGGCAACAAACAACCACAAGGACATAAGAGGACGCCACAACGGATTCGCGTTTCCCCTTAGCTTTAAAGAGCACCAGGGCAACATGAAGCTTCCTCTAATGGGAATTATACTTGAAAAAGGATATATAATTAGCCTACCTGCATATTCACAGAAATGGTTACCAATGTCGAAAGCCTGATAATTAAATCCACCATACTCAAAGTCAATGAAGGAAATTTTGTCTGCAATAAAACAACAATAAAACATGTTTAATAGACTAATTTACACACAGCCCATACCCCTACAGTCTTTTCTCCCACTTCTAGCATGCTCCTTTACTCTCATGCATGCATTCCCAACCCTTTTAATGACCTGACAAATTTTGTCTGCAATGAAACAACAATACAAACATGTTTAATAACAAGAGAAAAGCAAACAGAGACTGCTTGACTATAAAATGCACAACAGCTTCTTGGTGCCCCTTAGCTCTGAGAGTACCAGGGCCACACGAAGCCCGCACTTAATAATTGAAGACGGTTGAATCCCAAACCGTATTAAATAAAAGAATGTAGATTGCAGTAACATAAAAAAAAAATCACACAATACTAACACATTTTCTGGTCAACAGTATTTTTAAACAGACAGCACAGCAGATTTTCTAGGAAAATCTACATTAGCTTAAAAATAAGCCAAGAAACTTTTAATATAGAACATACGATTTATAATGGAAAAAATACGTTCATTTTGTACACAAATTTTGAAGCTGTCAGAATGATACAGTCAGAGCAATAGTCTAAGCTGCATGTGCTTTGGGCAAATTAGGTCTAGTATGTTGATAAGATCTATCTTAATTTAAGCCTTAGACTATGGATTACAAAACGGATGACGTAACCTTGAAAATAACAACAGTGACAAATATTTCTATAGGTTGGATTAATTTGTTTGTTGGATTAGTGTTTAACGTTGTACTCAAGGGTATTTCGCTTATATAACGACGGATTATCAACTTCTTACTCTGCCTTACTACGGTGGAAAATCGAGGAGGAAACCTCGCAAAACCACCCCCTGTGATAGCCAGTCACCTCGTGTGACTCACTCATATACCTGTGGTCGACTGGGGGACTTGAACCCTTACGCTACATCGAAGGAGGGTCAGTAGTCCTACATGCTAACCACTGAGTCATGGCCCGGGCCCTTAGTTTGGATTTATAGTTAACCCCAAATATATATTTTTATAAATGGCGAGAGAATTGAGATAGAAAGACGTGTGTCATGGTAGAAGACACAACTTACCTTTATCCTTGTTATAGATGATGTTTTTACTCAATAAATCATTATGAGAGAAAACAACGGGAGCGTCCAATGTTTCCAGGTGTGACTGCAGCTCTTTCAACTCACACTCTAAAACTTCCTTAGCTTTCAGTTCTCTCACAAACCTTCAAACAACAGAATTTAACAGCATATTTTGATCGATTGATTCGTGTTTAACGCCGTACTCAAGGGTATGTCACTTATTTGACGGCAGTTACTCCAACAGTAAATAGCCACACCAACCAAAAACATAAAATGTGAAGTGTTTTGCTCTGTTGGAAAATTAATGTTCCTCCAGTGCTAAGTAAAGACAGCACAATTATTTAAGCTCAAACATGCTGCCCTTAGCCAGAAGATGGGGTAGTAGTGTGAGGAATAAACTATACTTGATTTAAAGCTAAAGTATAATAAGTAATTGTACAATTAAGATAAATTTTTTGTTTGAGTGTGGCACATTATATCTCGATAATTCCACTTATAGATGTAAGTCTCTTTTAATATTTACTGCATACAGATTTTTAATAAATACTCGGCCCAAGGAATGTATGTCTAATCTTTACTCTTCAGGGTCACATAAACCATTAAACAACTAACCTGTACTGTTATTGACATAATGGGAAACAGCTCCCTTTCAGTTTGTCAATATATCAACATTACCTTTCTTGTATGGCTGGATCGCTGAAGTGTGTTGGAATTAAATCCAGGTATCTGCGAGTTTTAGTCCAGAGCTGAGCTTGAGGTGGAATGGGCTGTCCCACGTTCTGAGATATCTGTTTTCCATCGGAGATGGCATGTACCTTAGCCAACTCTGCAGCAATCAATCTGCAGAAACAGATCATCAACTTCAACATTCACAGCCAAGCACTGTTAAATAATAAAATCAGGCCCTGTTTTCTAAATAGACCATAAGAAATAAAATGAAGACCATACATGAACTTTAAGCTTCCTGATGCCTGCAAGACAATGATTTGCTATTAAAGTGGGTGCATATTTTTCTATTGTAAAATTGTATAAAAAATTACAAGAGTGTGGGCTTCAATGAGCATTATGTCAATAGACAGGGCATTACTTGTTATATTCATTCGTGCCATTATTTTTCCGTAGAATTGTGTGGAATAAATAATGAAGGCTTAAATATACAGTTATGTAAAACATATTGTCAATATCATCAAGGTCGCCATGTCCTGGCAGTTTCATGGTTGATTGATTAATAGGTGTTTAACGCCGTACTCAAGGGTATTTCACTTATATGACGACGGTTAACTCCAACAGTAAATATCTAAACTAACACAACATTAAAATGTGAAGTGTTTTGCTCCGTTGGAAAATTTATATTCATCCAGTGTTAAATAACTATGCTTGAACCATGATGCCCTTAGCCAGAGCCCAGAGGGCCACTTTCATGGTAAATGTACGAGTGCCAACTAAACAAGGCATCACAAGTGATACGGAACCCCCCAAATATGGCCTATCATACTACTTGCATTCTCATAACTGTGGTAAAATTATTTTAAAGATATCCATAATGACTTTGAAATTTCGAACTTGTTTAAGACATTTTCATAATACATATGTGTGTGAAGTTTCATTGAAATTCACCCAAAAGTAAAACTGCTAGTGATGATAGACATATTCCAAAAAAAGCATCTTGACCTTGACTGCTGTGGTTCTGAAATTTGATTTTTCATAGTAAACATGTGTGTGAAGTTTCATTAAACTTCACCCATAAATAAAGCTGCTATAGTGATGACAATTTTATTCTTTATTATTAATTAACATGTAAGTGGCCTTTCATAAAAATCTACCAAAAACATAAAGCTGCTAAAGTGATGACATATTTATTGTAAAAAAAAGTCATTTATATGACCTTGACCCCATGACCCTGAAATTTAAACTTGTTCAAAATATTTTATAATAAACAAACACATACATAATGTTTATCCCAACATTTTAAAAAACATGATGTACATACCTGCGTCAGTGTTTGTTTGTTTGATTGGGGTTTTACGCGTTCTTAAGGTTATTTCACTATGACGGCGTGCCAGCCCAATGGGTGAAGGAAACCACCCCTGATGCCAGTGGCAACAAAAAATGACAAGATACAGGACATAACAGGATGCCACAACAGCTTCTTGTTGCCCCTTAGCTCTGAGAGCACCAGGGTATCATGAAGCTCCCTCCAGCCACCCACGTGTGATTTATCTTTGAAAATACATAATAGGATATTCTAATCTAGGCAGAATTAATTGAGACCATCACCCATATATATTCAAGTAGAATACTTCACTAGGGCAACATTTAATTCATGCCAGGCACTGTTTCAAAATTATTAAGGCCCTCAACCTGAAACAGTTATCTTAAATGTTGCTTTTAGAAATAAATTTCCGAAATCACTCATCATAAAATGGAGATTTTAAAAGTCAGAAAGCATGTTAAGTTTACAGAAAAACATAGTTATGCCCAACTTAAGAGCCCCTAGTCACATACCCAGAGATTACTGCTAATGTTGCTAAACTAAGTCAACGGTTAGCAACACTAGCAGTATCTCTCTTAGAGCTACCTTTCACTTGTGTGACATTAGATACGGCAAACAGCCAAACATTGCTCCCTTCCTGGTGATTCGGTTATCAATCATTTTGAGATCAAGCGGACTGCAAAAACACCAATTTTTCCTTCAGAAGGGGAAACTAAACGGAAACGCTGGGAGAGAGAATCTTATTGTATTAAGATACTTCAAACAATGTATCCATTTAGGTTTAAACTTGGAACAAGGTAAAGGTTCAAAGAGGGACATAATTCCGTTTGTATTCCAATATGACCAACCTAGCACCCAGTTGGATAGTCTCTTTATACAGAAATATCAAAAGCTTGTAGCGTAAATGTCTAAACCTCTCCTACAAAGATGTCCTTAGTTGATTGAATTATGGGGTAATTTTTTTTATTTTATTTTGTATTTTTCCTTTTTTTATTTATCTCTTTTTTGATTTAGGTTTCCTTCTCATATTCCTATCAATCTGTTTATTAGAGTATAATATTGAACAGGCTTTCATGTGAATCAATTTCCTTTGAGTCTGTTTCATGTTCTCAATATGTTTTATATCCTGCCAATAACTTGATAAAAATGGTTATTGCCTTTTCTCGAGACGCCTATAGATTACCCATTAGAACTCGAGACTAAGATCAATTCAAAAACTTGTCTCTCAGAGTTTATCTAGAACATGAGATGATTAATCGGTTTTAATTAGTCGACATCCCTGTGCCAGTGTGATTTATCTTTGAAAATACATGTATTTACAAACTAGTGTCGTAGACTTCATCTCTAATGTAATTGTTACCATACACTTTGATACAGCTACATGTTATTAACAAATAATTAAACTTTCCAAATAATCAGCTTCACAAATGTTCATGAACTTGATACAAAAACCAGACTTTTAACGTGATAATAGTTATAGTAAAAAGTTTCTGGTCTAATGATTTCTTGCTGTTCTACAATTTGTATAGGGTATAGTTGTACAAATACAGTTGTGAACGGTCTGCACCAGTAAGTGTCAGCTTATCTGTCAATTAGCTCGCATCGGATTCTTTACAGCTGTCTGTTTTGAAAGAAGAGGATTACAAACGAATGTCTAAAAATCGCACTTAGTTGAAATAATAGCGCTACCAAAGAAGCAATAGCAATCAAATGTTACATTCTAGCGGGAAATTAAATCACGCGAGATTGTCTGATCGCAAGCGGACAACTACAATGTAGGTTGTCTGATCGCAAGCTGCGTGTCACACGATACAGTCCAGGGTGAAGGACGCAGGACGTTCTGAAGTTGAGGTAATATAACGCATGTGTTTCTTTCGCCAAGAACCCCTTTTGTCTTAATGGTTCCACATAGAACAATGACATGGCTTCTGAATAAAGATAGTTCTACATTGAACCATTAACAGTTTCGATGAACCCCTGAACAACCATTATTTCTAACAGAGTATAAATACATTAGAGTTCAAACAACTAGCGGGTCATAACAAAAAACAAACAGGACTGTCTCCACTTCATACGTTGTGTTCTAGAGTTAATATACATAAGCAGTATAATATGAGGTTATTATACAGTGTAGAATCCAATATGTTGTTTTATTTTTCGAGTCCACGTTGGGTTGGCAGTCCGTATTGGATCCTGTAACACATTTTCAACAATCCAATACATTTTTTACAGGATCCAATATGGTCCTGGATATTGGATTGTCACCTGTTACAAACGGAGTGTTTTCATTGGATGACGCATTTACATTTATAAAAAAATCGATTATTAGTCGGTACGACCAACGTTTAAAACACGTTAGCAAAGCTACATTTCCATGACATTAAAATATCAGAAACCTAGTTGATGTAGGTCAAAGGCTGAAAAATCTCTATTTCATAGCATTTATCGGATGATTTATAAACAGCCCATGCAGTCAGCAATATTATAGTTGACTATAAACACCCCATGCATTCATCGCTGATATAGGTGATTTATAAACATTCCATGCAGTCAGGAACAGTATAGTTGATTTTAAAACATCCCATGCAGTCAGCAACAATATAGGTGATTTACAAACATCCCATGCAGTCAGCAACATTATAGGTGATTAATAAACATTCCATGCAGTTAGCAACATTATAGGTGATTTATGAACATTCCATGCAATCAGCAAAATTATAGTTGATTATAAACAACCCATGCAGTCAGCAATATTATAGATGATTTATGAACATTCCATGCAGTCAGCATCATTATAGGAGATTTAAAATCATCCCATGTAATGAGCAATATTCTAGGTGATTTGAAAACATCCCATGCAGTAAGCAACATTATAGATGATTTATAAACATCCCATGCAGCCAGCAACATTATAGTTCAATTTAAAACCATATAGGTGATTTATTAACATTGCATCCACTAATCAAACGTCATAGGTGATTTATAAACATCCCATGCAGTCAGCAACATTGTGGGAGATTTTAAAACATCCCCTGCAGTCAGCAATATTATAAATGATTTATAAACATTCCATGCAGTCAGCAACATTGTTGGAGATTTTAAAACATTCCATGCAGTCAGCAACATTATAGATGATTTATAAACATTCCATGCAGTCAGCAACATTATAAGTGATTTAAAAGCACCCCATGCAGTCAGCAATATTATAGATGATTTATTAATATTCCATGCAGTCAGCAGCATTATAGGAGATTTTAAAAACTTTCATGCAGTCAGCAACAATATAGGAGATTTAAAAGCACCCCATGCAGTCAGCAAAATTATAGATGATTTATGAACATTCCGTGCCATCAGCAAACTTATAGTTGATTTATAAACAACCCATGCGGTCGGCAATATTATAGATGATTTATAAACATTCCCTGCAGTCAGCAACATTGTAGGTGATTTGTAAACATTCCATGCAGCCAGCATCATTATAGGTGATTTATAAACATCCCATGTAATCAGCAATATTATGGGTGATTTGTAAACATTCCATGCAGCCAGCAATATTATGGGTGATTTTTAAACATCCCATGTAATCAGCAATATTATGGGTGATTTGTAAACATTCCATGCAGCCAGCAACATTATAGTTGATTTAAAAACACTCCATACAGTCAGCCATATTAAAGGAGGTTTATAAACAGCCGATGTAGTCAGCAAAGTGATTTAAAAACATTCCATGCAGTCAGTAATATAATAAGTGATTTATAAACATTCCATCATTCAGCAGCATTATGGGTGATTTATAAACATGGAATCCACTCATCAAACGTTATAGGTGATTTATAAACATCCCATGCAGTCAAGAATATTACAGTGGATTGATAAAAATTCCATGCATTCAGCAAAAATATAGTTGATTTAAAAACATTCCATGCATTCTGCAACATTATAAGTGGTTTAAAAAATTCCATGTAGTCAACCTTATAATAGTTGATTTATAAATAATAAAAAAATCATTCAGCTAAACTATAGGTGATCTATAGGTGTGAGCAACATTTTATTCGATTTATTAACATCCCATGCAGTCAGCAACATGTTTTTTGATTTATGAACATCGCATGCAGTGAGCAATATGTTATTTGATTTATTAACATCCCATGCTGTCAGCAACATTATATGTGATTTATAAACATTCCATCATTCAGCAACAATATATATGATTTATAAATAGTCCATGCATTCAGCAAGAATATAGTTGATTTATAAACATTCCATTATACTGCACCCTTATAAGTGTATATAAACATCCCATGCAGTCAGCAACAATATAGTTGATTTATAAACATGCCATCATTTATCAAATATTATAGGTGATTAATGGAAATTCCATGCATTAAGCAACATTGTAAGTGATTTATAAACTTGTCATCGTTCAGCAACATCATTAGTGATGTATAAACATCCCATGCAGTCAGCAACAATATAGTTGATTTATAAACATGCCATCATTCAGCAACAATATAGGTGACTTATAAACACTGCAGTCAACAAATATTATAGGTGATATATAAACACTCCATACAGTCCATCATTCATCAAATATTGTAGGTGATTGACAAAAATTACATGCATATAACAACATTATAAATGATTTATAAACATTCCATGCATTCAGGACCAATATAGTTGTTTTGTAAACATTTCATGCACTCAGCAACAATATAGTTTTTTTTTACAAAACACTCCATCATTCAGCATTATTATAAGTGACGTATAAACATTTCATGCAGTCAACAAATATTACAGTTGATTTAAAAACATTCCATGTATTCAGCAACATTATAAGTGGTTTTAAAACATTCCATGTAGTCAGCAAATAATATAGGTGATTTACAAACACTACATGCAGTCATCAAACATTATAGTCGATTTATAAACATTCCATGCAGTCAGCAACAATATTGTTGATTAATAAACATTCCATCATTCAGCAACATAATAGTTGATTTATAAACATTCCATCATTCAGCAACATAATAGTTGATTTATAAACATTCCATGCAGTCAAGAATATTATACTTGATTTATAAACATTCCATGCAGTCAAGAATATTATACTTGATTTCAAAACATTCCATGCAGTCAAGAATATTAAAGTTGATTTAAAAACATTCCATGCAGTCAGCAACATTGTAGGTGATTTGTAATCATTCCATCATTCAACAACATAATACCTGATTGATTGACATCCTATGAATTCAGCAAAAATATAGGTGATTTATTGACTTCCCATGCAGTTGAGAAAATTAATTGTTTGTGACACTTTAATGTGTATGTATCCCATTAAAGCAGTTATATGAGTGAAATAACCTTAAGTACGGCGTTAACCACAAAATACTAGAAAATATATGAAAACAACCCACAAAGTACTACTCAAGAATCTATCTGAGAAAAAACAAACAAAGTACAAATCAACAAAATAACGCCCCCCCCCCCCCAAAAAAAAAAAGCACTTATCAACAAAATTTATGAGAAACAACCCACAAAGTACTTATCGAGGAAATAACTGAGAAACAACCCACAAAGCACTAATCCAAAAAAAATCTGAGAAACAACCTACAGAGTATTAATCAAGAAAATATCTGAAAACAACCCACAAACAAGAAATCAACAGAATATCTGAAAACAACCCACAAAGTACTAATCAAGAAATATCTGAAAAACTACCAACAAAGGATAAATCAAGAAAATATCTGAAAACAACCCACAAAGTACTAATCAATAAATTATCTGAGAAACAACGCACGAAGAAAATATCAACAAAATATCTGAGAAACAACCCCATAAACAAGCAATCAACAGAATATCTGAAAACAACGCACAAAGTACTAAACAAGAAAATATCTGAAAAACTACCTACACAGTACCAATCAAGAAACTATATGAGAACTATATACGCACAAAGCACTAATCAATAACATATCTAAGCAACAATCCACAAAGACTAATCAAGAAAATAACTGAGAGAACCTACGAAGTATTTATCAAGAAAGTGTCTGAAAACAACCTACAAAGTATTAATCAATAAAATATATGAAACAAACCCACAAAGTACTAATCAAGAAACTATCTGAGAAACAGTGCACAAAGCACTAATCAAGAACATATCTGAGAAACAATCCACAAAGACTAATCAAGAAAATAACTGAGAGATCCTACAAAGTACTTATCAAGAAGTGTCTGAAAACAACCCACAAAGTACTAATCAAGAAAATATCTGAAAACAACCCACAAATCCCTTATCAAGAGAAAAACACTCCCCAAAGTTAAGAGAGAAATAGAAAATTTCTGAGAAACATCCCATAAAGTACTAATTAAGAAAGTATATGACAAACAATCCATAAAGTACTAATCCAGAAAATAACCGAGAAACAACCCACAAAGTACTAATTCAGAAAATAACCGAGAAACATCCAACAAAGCATTAATCTAAAAACTATCTGAGCAACAACCTACAGAGTATCAATCAAGAAAATATCTAGAAACAACCCACAAAGCACTTATCAAGAAAATATCTGAGAAACAACCCTCAAAGTATTAATCAAGAAAATATCTAGAAACAACCCACAAAATACTAATAAAGAAAATATCTGAAAACAACCCACAAAGTACTAATCAAGAAAATATCTGGGAAACAACCCTCAAAGTATGAATCAAGAAAATAAATGAGAAACAACCTACAAAGTACGAATCAAGAAAATATCTTAAAACAATCCACAAAGTACTAATCAAGAAGCTTTCTGAGAAACAACCCACAAAGAACTTATCAAGAAAATATCGGAGAAACAACCCACAAAGGACTAATCAAAAAAATAACTGAGAGACAACCTACAAAGTACTAATCAAGAAAATGTCTGAAAACAACCCAAAAAGTACAAATCAAGAAAACATCTGAAAACAACCCACAAATCTCTAATCAAGATGAGAAACACTCCCCAAAGTTAAGAGAGAAACAACCCATAAAGTACTAATTAAGAAAATATATCAGAAACAACCCATAAAGTACAAATCCAGAAAATAACTGTGAAACAACCCACGAAGCACTATTCCAGAACATATCTGAAAACAACCCCCGAAGCACTTATCAAGTAAATATCTGAGAAACAACCCACAAAGTACTAATCCAGAAAATAACTGAGAAACAACCCACAAAGTACTAA
>JAUELC010174574.1:0-11035 GCA_031471745.1 Cryptochiton stelleri | reverse complement strand
AGCCAATGAGAAAGCGGCCATAGCAAAACGGCGGTAAATTCAATTTTTATTTTGACAGAAGACAGCGATAAAAGATTCTCCGTACTTGGGTTGTGTGTCTCCAGCTGCCCGGATCGTGGAGAGGCTCAATGACATGACGAAGTAAAGCGGAAGGAATTTGAGGTCGATTTCAGGCTGAATGTCGATGATATGAGATTTAACCGCCACGTCAGTATGGAATGTGCTGTGTTAGTTTCAAGAGCTGGATTTTTTGCTCATAAATTATATGTAGTATGCATTCGTGATCACCGGACGTTGCAAAGGCGCTTTCGTGAGGAAAATATATTCAGTGGTTAGTTTGGAATATCCTACTGATTGTGTTGGGGGTCGAGTGTTGCCTGCTTTTCCGTTGCATAACCTGTGTTATATATTATACAGTTGATAGGGAGAATATCTTCTTTTTTTTAAATGCAGATTCCTTTGCTTTTTTTCTTCATCTTCTTGGTTAGGTATGTGCCACAAATATATATAATAAAAAAAAAACACACACAAAACAGTAAAAAAAAATAAATAACATATTTCATTTACTGTCCAACACTCACAAGCCTGGCTCGTGTCCAGCAGTGCACCCATAAAGTCGCAGGCAGTATTGAGAAATATAGTCAGTCACACAGTCTCATTTCTCTGCCATGATGGCGGACACAGGTTGACACGTTGTTGATGATAGGCTCAACGCCATAGTTGTTAAAACATCGAAATATAACACTGAATTGGACAGTTACTTCAATGGGAACGAAACCAAAGAGGTCTGCAACTACACCATCCAAACAAAGCGAAAAAATCAGCAGAAAATGGCAGCAAATAGCACAAGTACGCCAGTTGGAAACTCACTTGCAATGCCCATACAGCCATATATTACGAACCATTGGACCCCGGGTTGCCTCAGGTGGCTTATCCGAATTATAGCCAGGTAACTTCACCTCAAAACGCATTTCAAACAGATGCCCGCTGCGCCGGTAGCACCAGGTGAGGAGTATTGTATCAGACAAGCGACACCTAACCCACAGTAACATATTGACGTACAGTGGATTTACTCAGAACTATATAATTTAGACCGAAAGATGAATAAGGTACAAGCAGAGCTCAGTAAATAACAGTCTATTGAGACAAAACTGTATTTGGTAGAAACTAAAATGACCAAACTTGATTCCGATGTAAAGAAAATAACGTACAAAGTGAATGCCCTGGAACAGCATCGGAAACTGTCAGTGATTTATTTGATCAGATAAAAACTAAAAACTTTCAAACTGATTCGAAGGTGAAAGAATTAAATAGTGAAATATGTGATTTGAGAGAAGATTTATTTCGACAACAGGCACGATCAATGCGTGACAATTTAGTGTTCACAGGAATAAACGACACACCTGACGAAGACGCAGAGAAGGTAATCAAAAACTGTATTTGTGAAGAAATGTCAATAAACGAAGAGATCGGATTCGAACGCGCACATCGAATGGGTCGCAGGTTTTCAGGATGTTCACAGTCCCCGATCAATTGTCGCCAAATTTAGTACATATATGTAAAGACCGAGAACTGGTTCGCCAAACTGTTCCACAACCACTTGTTGGCAAACGATATGGTGTAAACGAGCATTATCCACCCGCGATGATGCAGAGACTGCGACAACTTTTCCCTATAATGATAACCGAGAAGGCTAAAGGTCGACATGTTCGGATCGTAATTGATGAGATCTACATAGACGGTCAGAAATGTAAGGTGAAATAGCACAGATTCAGTGTATATCCCCCTTCGAATCCTCATGTAAACACAGTTGGAGAAACAAGTTACTCCAGCCATATTTACTGGAAAAGGCCGCCCAACAGGTCAACGCCACAGGTGAGCATGCTATGCAGTCAAGTCATATGACAGTGCCAACCAGTCTATGAACAATAACCAGGCAGGTATTAGTTTCCAGGGTCCGCACATAGAAAGTTCACAAGGTCCGATCACCACTGACACTCCAAATACCATTGAATACTACTAACAAGCCGAAGCAGCTGAATGTCTTAATACTGATCAACTACCAATACCAATTGCTCAGAACATTAATGTTGTTTTTATAAATGTATGTGGCATAAGATCAAAACTAATTGACCCAGAGTTTATGGGCTTTATTACAAATTATGATATTGTCACTTTCGCTGAAACAAAAACGTCAGAATTTGATGACATTATTATTCCAGGATATGTAGTCATTCCAAAGCACCGCAAATGTAAGTCCAGAGTCATATCAGGTGGTATAATGATAGCTGTAAGGGATTATTTATTACTACATGTGTCGTTTCCATCCATTGAAAGCAATGAAGTCCTCTGGGTGCGTATAAATAAAGCTTTGAGTAATTCAACTGGTGATCTTTACTTGGGTGTAGTTTATATTCCACCTCACGGCTCTGTGTACAACAACAACGAATGTTGGTTAGAAATTAGTGAAACCTTAACTCAAATTGCCACCCAAACTGACTTAGTATATTGAATTGGTGACTTTAATGGTCGCACTTCCATCAAAGCGGACTATGTGACAGTTGATAAGAATATAGCTGATGAGATTGACATTGATGATGAATTAATTAATTACATGGACTTACCTAACCAACTGGAAAACTCAGGTTTTATACTTGGTAGATATAGCAAAGATTCTGGCCTGGTAAATTATCAGGGTAATAAGCTTCTTGAACTTTGTAAGAATAATAATATGTTCATTTGTAATGGACGAATGGGAACTGATAAAAAATATTGGCAAAACAACATGCCAGAATACTTCTGTTATTGATTACCTAATTGCTAGTGGATATGCCACAAAGTACATATGTCAATTTGATGTTCATGATTTTACTAAATTGTACTCTGATGCCCACTGTGCAGTGTCGTTCACAATAGAATCCCTAATACAGCCTGTATTACATATTGAAACAAATAGATAGTCACAGTAAATATGTATTACAACCTAAACAATGGAAGTCAGAGCAAGCAGATTACTATATTGATAACATAGACAAACAGCGTGTCGTTACAATATCTGCTAATCTTGCAAATATAACCAATGTAACAGCGGAAAATATAAATGAAATATCAAACGAAATTTCAAATGTACTTGTTTGTGCAGCACACCATACTTTCGGAGCTAAAAACGCTTTAACGAAAGGTTACCCATGTAAAACGGCTACTCGAAATAGACCATGGTTCGATTTTGAGTGTAAACACAAAAGGTCAAAGTATCATTTCAGAAAAAAAAACATTTTGTAAATATAGGTCTGATAGAAATAAAGAATTATTACCTAAAGCAAGTGAGGAGAATAAAAATACATTAAAGAACAAACACAAGGCTTGTCGTTTAAAGACACAAATAGAGTTAAGTAAGATTCGTAAATGTAACCCTAAGGAATTTTGGAAATATATTAATAAAAACAATAAAATTAAGCGTAAAGAAGACGTTTACCTGCATCATATGTTTTCATGTTTTAAAGATATTAATCTGAATAAACAAGACCGGAATAGGTCAGACATAATAATCACTGGAAATGAAATTGTACACGTTATAAGTAGACTTAATAATAATAAAGCCTGTGGCATGGACTTAGTAATAAACGAATGTATTAAAAACACATTAGATAAAATGATGCCAATATATCTACAATTTTTTCAATATAGTCTTAAATGCTGGGCTGGTCCCTGAAAATTGGACTATTGGAATCATCAAACCGATTTATAAACACAAAGTAGATACACACAACCCTGACAAATGTTATGATGCAATTCAGATAACTCTCGGTTATGTGACGTAGTTAGTCACGTGATACATTAAGCCAATCAGATTACATTAGGTTTCAATGAGTATTGGGGATTAGAACAGGTTTGAATCGAGGAGTTGGTCGGTGGACACAGGAGAGGGTGGACGGCTAATGGCGTAGACCAGGAACCAGTTACACAAAGGGGACTCAAGCTAGTAGAAGTAAACGGACAAGGAGACAAGTTAATGATTGGGACTATGTCTAGAAGTTACAACATGGAGACAGACGTTGATTTATAGGGATGTATATAGGTTAAGTTATGGGAAAGTATCTTAAAGTAATATTATTGTACATTTGAAGCTTGATGTACATCTGAGTGGCATAATGTGGACAAACTGTAAGTAGAATGTTATTATTGCCTTGAACTGGATTATGTTTAAATGTTATACTTTATTTGATTACCATATTATATATATATATATTAAATGATTTAATATATGAACTCGGTGTTTTTAATTAGAGTGATTTCTTTGGAAAAAAGTTGCAACTATAGATCCATACGGACAATTGACTGTTTAAATATAACCTGTATATACACGATATCAATCAACAAATGAAGACCGCCATATGTAACTGAGCGGACGCCACAAAACGTGTCAGCTGGTCCCAACCTCTCCAGCGTGAACATGTATATCCTCTTCTTCTCCTCTGTTCCTGCAGCCAAATGCTCCACACGGCGGTATTGTGATGCATACAGCTGCTAAAAACTCTGCCTGTGTCAGTCCTCAATGTGTACAGATGTCTCAACCAACTTAATTGTTCAAAATTTGACAACAAATACATTAAATATAATCGATACGTATGACAGCACATAAGATAATATGTGGATTGCGGGTTACGTGACGTCAGACCGGACGTAGAGTCAATTCCTCACCTGCAAAATTGTTGGATTTCCAATGGACAAAATTCAGCTGGGGATTATGCTGACAGTCGATATGGTCGTCTCTACAGCTCTTCTTGGTATAGTAGCGTATTGTAACTTTGAATGTCGATTACTCCGCTTTACGTGACAGTTTAAAGCTAAAGTAAATTTGTTTTTAATCAGATGAAAATGGGCTTTGTACCCATAGTCATCTTTATCAAAAGTTGTCTGTTCTTGTAACAGTTAAACAAGAGAAACAAGCAATATCGTTATTGACAGAATTTCTTAGTGTTACACGTCCCGCCACGTACAGTCCATCCATCACACAGAAATTGTGACCAAATAACAGCAAGGTGTGGACACATTTTGTTTGTTAAGAATATAATTATATGGTTTGAAAGGTTGTGTCGATAAAAGTACTACACGTTGAATCCGTTGTTCTTAAGTTGTTTGTCTTGTTTAAGAGGGGATACTACATAATACATAGAACATTACAAAACGTCGATAGAGCAAATGCTGAAACAGTTTAAAAAGTAAGAAAAGATTGGTTCTGTGCCATCCAGTGAAAATGTCGAGAGACATTAACAGAGGATAAACAAAAAAATCATCTTCGTTTGATAGAACACATCAACTTGTTTACAAAACTGGCATAACATTTTTTGTCTGATTGTTAGTTTTTCGCTGAACGTCAAGTGGATTGAGCTACTATATGGTGGGCTGTTTACGCCATGTTTCATTTAATTATTTCTTTCAGATAATAACAACCCAACGCAGTCCAAACCAGACCTGATGCCCATGTTTAGAATTTCATACAAATTTTGCAGAACATTATCAAATACATTTACTTGCTTAATATTCAGTAACATAAATTAATGCAATTTGCCATGAACAGGTCACTGTATCGAATCTCCATTCAGGAAACATTCAGTGGATAGCAAATAATTACAAATAACATATTTAACAGCAGTTTTGTCAACACCTTGATTAGCTATTTGATTCGGACATGACCGTTCCTTTTCTCTTTTAACCAATGACTGGTCCAGTGTACTTAAAAGGCTACCTGTGTGTCCTACATGATCGAAATACGAAGCGTGGTGTAAATGAAGTTTTGTTCACCTGTTACAGCTGCTATGGTATAAATAGCACATTGCGATAAGTTAACGAAAGTTAAGTTTAAAAAGGTTAACAGATAACATTTAGCGATCGACAGGAAGCCTCGAGTAAGACTTTTAACAAATCATTTTATTGTTAGTTGGTGTTTGTTACAGATAACGCTAGCCAATTTATCGAGTTATTACGAACAATATGATTGGCAATACGGTATCAAAGGGTTTGCTGCGTGTATTAAATATTGCCATATGTTCCATGACTTGACGATGGTTGAATACTGATCGTTCATTTTTCCTAGATGTAAGTCATAATATACTAGCTTATATTCATTTCCGCTTGGTCGAAGACAGCTTAAGTTCTCATAACTTGAGTATTTTTACTCCAGATGATTTAGATATTGATATGGGTTTTCTTCTTGATACCCTTAAATGAAACACTACTTGTCCCACTTCTCTGTAGAATGAATATATAAACTTAATCATAACTTGATTAAATCTGACATACATATTTTTTAGAACTATATCTTAAGGGCCAAACGGTGTCCTGGACAGATAAGAATATTAAGTTTAAAATATGATTTTATTAGGCGTCATACGATCCGTTAAAGCAAGGATTTGTGGACCCTACTTATTTTAGTAGCCTGGATTTCCAGCGGCTTCTGACCGGAGGTAATATGTTCGATATGAAAGGTTACGGTTGATATCTCACTCTCGTGATGGAGAATTGATGCATATATTGTATTTGGATTATAATGTCCATAGCTGGAGCTGGCGCCATCAGAGTCTGGATGACCACAAACTAGAAATGTATTTGGTCCACGTTAATTCCTTTTCCAACAAACAAGCAGATTATATAAACCTTATAATCTGACACCAAATAGAAAAAAAAACTGCTGTTTCCCTTGTTAAAAAATCGAAAAGATCTGCATTGAGAAAGGTCGGACAACAGCTCGAACTTTCGGTCAAGATGCAGACAAAAATAAAATAACTTCCCCTACTTTAGGCTTAGCGATGCACAACTGTTGTTGTCACTGAATGTCGAAAGCTAAGAAAAAACAGTACAGAGAGATTAAAAAATCACAACCTGCTGTCTACTACATGTATATCAACAGAAAGACGAGAAAGCCGACGTCTTCACTTCCACAATGGCAGAACAGTTAACGGAAATGGAGGTCAGAATAACCGTACTGATGATGAGAGAATTATTTAAAAAAACCAAAAACATTTAGAGAAATATGTAGCTAGAACAGCTGTTACTCTATCTGAGCATTCGACAACACTTGATATTCAAGCTAAAGAGCTACATCACGGAAACAAATTGTGCTTTATAATCGACACAAATGCGGACATGCGCTGGAAGTTAACCAAAGAAAAAGAATTTATCAAAACAATCATAATGGGATTTTCCTTGAGACGAGGATACATCGATCAGCCGTTATAATAGATTTCTTAATAAACAACCTGAACATACATAAGGCGCGTGTTGCGCAAATACATTTTATAGATACCCAACTTATACCAACACGAAATCGCCATGCTATGTCATCACAGTCAAATCCTGGTTTAAGGAACAGACGTGGTACTCGCAGTATAAACTGATGGAAAATGGGTCCAATTGGGAAACTGAAGTGCTATATTGGGAGTTACGAACTTATATTTGTCCTGTGCAGTTGGGATTTTTGGACAGGTAGTTTTGGCTATAACTTTTTAATAATTTTAAAACCGACTGCCAAATGTGGTGCATTTGATGTGTTATTGAAAGCTGCGGTATAGTAAGTATGGTTGTTTTGCCCACAGAGACACACTATCTAACAAAACAATATGAGAAAGTAATAAGAGGCTTATATAAACTGACACAAAATAACACATATACACCTCCAGTACAGGTGGATAACAATGGTTTTAATTATCTGAACTGACATAAACTAACACGTATACACCTCCAGTACAGGTTGGTAACCATGGTTTTCAGGTGTAATAAGTTCGTCGGATATTCGCTGTTGGCTGTTAGCTGTTCGAAGGGGACCAATCATTATTTCACCGGATATCATTTCTGTTAATTAAGGCAAAACTAGTGACAGTTCAACGCTGAAATTTAACACACATGCACATTAAATGATATCCACTGGCCTTGGGCAGAATTACTAAGCGAGAGATCTGAATGAGAAACACCACGAATAGCTCTCTGGACGATAAGTTTGTGAATATAACAAGTATCGACCTGACATTTAAACTATATATAGAAGGCAACATCTCCAACACGACGACACAACAAGTTCCATTCAATGTCGTATGAAAATGTATTTTCAAATAGCTGTCGACAAACAGTCTGAATAACTGTCTGGACGATAACTCCGTTAATAAAATAAGTATAGATCTAAAATGTAAACCATACATAGAAGTCAACAATGTCTACAAAACTATACAAAAGTTCCGTTCTATGTCGTATAGAAATGTGTTTTCGAATAGCTGTCGAAAAACAGTTTGAATAGCTGTCTGGACGATAACTCCCTTAATAAAACAAGTATCGATCTGAAATTCAAACTATATATAGTAGGCAACAACTTCTACAAAATATTATGAACAGTTCCATTCTATGTTGTATAAAAATGTATTTTCGAATAGCTGTCGAATAGCAGTCTGAATAGCTGTATGGATGATAAATCCGTAAACATAATAAGTACCGATCTAAAATTTAAACTATATACAGCAGGCAACAATGCCTACAAGATGACACCAAAAATTTCCGTTCTATGTAGTATCAAAATGTATTTTCCAATAGCTGTCGAAAAACAGTCTGAAAAGCTGTTTGTACGATAACTCCGTAAATATAATGAGTATCGATCTGAAATTGAAACAATGCCTACACGATGAGACAAAAGTTCCGTTTTATATCGTTTAAAAATGTATTTTCGAATAGCTGTTGCAAAGTAGTCTGAATAGGTGTCTGGACTATAACTTCGTTAATAAAACAAATTTCGATCTGAAATTCAATCTATATATAGTAGGCAACAATGCCTACAAAATTACATAAAAAAAAGTTTTATTCTATGTCGTATAAAAATGCATTTTCGAATAGCTGTCGAAAAACAGACTGAATAGCTGTCTGGACGATAACTCGATAAATTAAACAACTATCGAACTGAAATTTAAACTATACATAGTAGTCAACAATGTCTACAATATGACAAAGTTCCTGTCTACATCATACAAAAATGCATTTTTGAATAGCTGTCGAAAAGCAGTCTGAATAGCTGTCTTAACGATAACTCTTTGAATAAAACATGTATCGACCTGGATTTTACAACATTTATATGACAGTAAACAAATATCACTGTAATGAAGAAATCTTTATATAACACCTCATATAAATGATAATTACTTTTCTTCTGCGATAAATCCGTCCCATAGTTTCCTAAGTGAAGAAGCCGTGGTATATTTGGAATGTGTTATTTTCATTCTATTATAATTATGTTACTTTGTTACGTTCGCAAACAAATATATTAAGTTTCTTTGTGGCGTGACAGTGTTTAACTTAATACACGCTATCGGTGAACTATCTGTAATACGCACTGTATCGGAGTAAATTCGAAATACTGAATTTCTAACTGGCTCTAATGGCTTAATTATTGGACATTGGAAGTTGACAATTAGCACCTGTACATGACACCGCAGCACCGACAATATGACACCACATTTGATGACGTCACTCGCCAGGTTATCTGAACTGTTGTCATTCTTGTTCCATATCACCATTTTGATCATGTCTGTTTAAAAAAGAGGTATTATAGCACACCGCTTTCCGGCTAACAGCCTTCACTAAGAGCCTTTCGTCACGTGATTTCGCATGTCGGAGAAGTCATTATTTTTACTTATCTATTTTCAAAATGGAGCAGACTTTGGTCAAACGACGGTATTCTCGGCTTTAGCATGACGTCACAGTGAGTGTGAACCATTCAAACCCATACATTCCTCAGTTGGCGGGAATTTCTGTGGGTGATACTTAACATGGGTTTGGATGGAATTAAGTAACAAATCAGCTTAATAAACGAAAACTAGAATATGTATTGAAAGATAAATGTGTAGAATTCTGGAGCGGAATTTTACTCTTTTAAATATTTACTGTTGCCTGGGCGTTTCTCTCCATCAGAACAGACAAATCGGCAAAAATGATTATATCTCCCATTTAACCCCATGTTCGTTCGTTGACTAGTGACTCGATCGTTGACTTGTTCATTCTTTGATTCATTGGTTGATTGATTCATTCATTCATTGATTGACTCATGGATTCATTCATTGATTCATTCGGTCGGTCGGTCGGTCGGTCAACAATGTCTACAAGACGAGCTACAAGTTCCAGTCTATGTCGTATAAAAATGTATTTTCGAATAGCTGTCGAAAGCAATATAAGCAGCTGTTTCGACTATAACTCTGTAAATGTAGCAGGTATCGATCTGAAATTTGTAGCGCACGTGATGATGGAAAGCAGTTTACAGTTCACAATTCGAAAGGGACCATTTATTATTTTAATATAAAATAAATGCCCACTTATCACTTATTGTACATAGAAAGATGTAACTTGGTACATGTACATAACTCCTCGGTATCCACAATATGACACCACATTTGATGGCGTCATTCACTAGGTGGTGCTAATTTGAACTGTTATCTTAACTGTTAACTGAACTGGTAACTGACTATTACTCTTATATAAAATGACTATGGTACCATGGTAAACACGGCAAAAAAAACCCCCGTGGTTTACCATGGTTTTTTGGCCATTTTCGCCAAGGTACCATGGTGCTTTTTTTATAAGGGTATGGCTAAAGTATTGGATTTTAATTTGAAATTTTGGTACATAATATTTTTTTATTCAACGTTACAATAGAAAGGAAAGACAGTTTACGCACAAAATATCAAAGTGTAATAACAAAGTGAAGAAACTCAAAATCTTATTCAATGGCTGTCAAATATCACTTTTTATGAAGAAATCTTGATATTACACCTCATATAAATAATAATTACTTTTCTTTTAGAATTCTGGAGCGGAATTTTACTTTTTAAAATATTTACTGATGCCTGGGCTTTTCTCTCCATCAAAACAGACACATCGGCATAAATGATTTTATCTCCCATTTAACCCCATGTTCGTTCGTTGACTAGCTCATAATTGACTCGCTCGTTGACTCGTTCATTCTTTGATCCATTCATTGATTGTTTCATTGATTGATTCATTG
>JAUELC010174463.1:0-11037 GCA_031471745.1 Cryptochiton stelleri | reverse complement strand
CCAGTGGCATCAGGGGTGATTTCCTTCACCCATTGGGCTGGCACGCCGTCATATGAGTGAAATAACCTTAAGTACGGCGCAAAACCCCAATCAAACAAGCAAACAAGCAACACGAAGCCGATCTGTTGTGGTGTCCTGTTATGTCTTGTGATTGTCTTGTGATTGTCTTGTAGCTGGTCATTGTGTATTGCCAGTGGCGTCGGGGGTGGTTTCCTTTACCCATTGGGCTGAACATCCTATCAAATATTTCCTGTACAACAAAAAGTTCTAGCTTTATATATACTGTTCCTAATGGTGAAGGATATGAATGGCTCTTACTTCTTGTATTTGTATAACCATTATCAATTTATCTTTCTTCTTGACAGAACATAAAATCAACTGTTTATCTTTCTTATTTCTGCCACTTTATTCAATGTTGATAACCAATCTTTATTTGATTTAACACAAAGAAAAATATTATTCTTCAGGTTTTGGATTTCTGAATTCTCTTTTCATTAAATATTTCATTTTTTTTCTTATTTTATGTTAATTTCTTTTTTTGTCACTTGTTATTGAAATTTTGTATTTTGAATTCAATTTCCCTCCTTTAATAAATAAATTCCAACTAGTCTTTATATCACATTGTATTTTTCCAGAAAAAAAGTTAGTAAACTATACCATTACCGTTCCTTTATGTTCTTAATAGCAACCGTTGGCAGAAAAACTGAAACAAATATATAATTTGTTGAACATATTTTGTATCTGTGTTGGATTAAGAACAAACTAATTTTTAGAACAATGTTTGGGATTTATTTGTATGGTACAGTAAAGTTAGTGTAACTTCTCCTTTGTTAATACAATTGTTTTTTTTTCTCAGCAAAAATAAAAGTTAAATTGCAATTAATCTGTTAAATTATGTTGTTGAATTTTATGATTTATACATTGTTACAGGTTAACAGCGAGAAAATTCAATCAACAAAAACAATTCAAGTAAAAGCTTACTCTGCAAATTCTGAAACTGTTGTGGAAGAAGATCAGTGGCAGAAAATAGAAGACTTGAACTTTGACCCATTAGATGACACAGTTTCTGATGATTTTCATTGGGGGAAAGTGGAATTAAACAACCAATCAGAAGTTACGTCAAAGGTCAAACATGATGATGAAATTGGTATGGACATTTGCCTGCAGAGTGAACAATCAGCCAATGAGAGTGACTCTACAGGTCATGAAGAGCCAATCAAAAACCTTAAAGGGGAGAAAACTTTAACTGTATACAAAACTGAAACTCGATTGATCAACCTCAATGCCCCACCGCCCTTACCCAGCTCATTGCCCCCATCTTTGCCAGCAGGGCTACCCCAAGATCTTTCGGACGGAAGCATGGCCGAAGATATTTGTCTGAGTGCTGATGAAATGCCCGATTTCGAAACATATGATGATGTGAACATAACACCAAGATCTGCAAAGCCGGTACATGGGCTATGTGGTAACCATGGCAACTCAAACACAAACGTTACTGAAATTGGAAACAATTTAGTTGAGCGATTGGAATACGTGGAGAAACAACTTTTGGTGAGTGAATATCTTTGGCAGAACTGCAAGCCTACATGATGTGAGATAGTTTTCAAAGATGAATAATAGTCTTACTTTACATGTGGATAGGCTGCATGTACTATCGCATATCGCACCAGTACCTACATAACAATGTTCCCCTCACAGATGGTGGGCAGTTAGAGGGCATGTTACCCTGGTGCTCTATTTGTTTTGTGCTGTCTAGCACTGTAAATTTGCACACTGTCTTATTGCACCATTTATTATAATCTGTTCTTGTCTTGTATCTTTGTATTGTTTGTTGCAAGTGACGTAGAAAGTGGTTTCCTTCACCTTTTGTGCTGGCACGCCGTCATATGAGTGAAATGACCGTAAGTATGGTACCGCATAAAACCCCAATAAAATAAAAAAAACAAATTGTCTCACATATGGTGATTATAAGTTTGAGCCTGCCTCCTACTTCACTCACAAAACATCTGTGTGTGAAACAGTTGCCATTGATCTTTAATTCTTGCACCACCCTCATATAAGTGAAATAACTAAGTTGAGGAATTGCCAACTTTTAAATTTTTAAAGACATTTTAAAAGCCATAGAGTCCTGAGTACTGACAGAATAATATTCTACTCTCCGGACCGGATAATAACCCACTGGGCGTTTTAAAACGGATATTTGTTTTTCTTTCAGGAGAGGAAGTCTCCAAATCCAACTGAACGTGAACACTTTAAATGGAAGAAAGAGGTATTTAAAATATATTAAAAAAACACTGTTTAACTAGGCATTTCCATGTTCATGAAGGACCTGAGCCGTGGCTCAGTGCTTAGCATGTCGGACTGCTGATCCTCCTTCGATGTATCGTAAGGGTTCGAGTCCCCCAGTCGACCACATGTATATGAGGGAGTCACACGAGGTGACTCAGGCTATCGCGCGTGGTGGTTTTTAAAAGGTTTCCTCCCCATATTTAGTAGGGCAAAAGTGAATAATCCGTCGTCATATAAGTGAAAAACCCTTGAGTACGCTGTTAAACACCAATCAATCAAACCATGTTCACGAAGTTATAAACATTCCACTTCAATCTGCAGACAAAAATGATAATTTTTTTGTTTTTGTACAATATTTTATATTTAGCTGTGATTTTCACAAATTGTATAAAATCATAGTCTATTTGCCAGGAATATCATATCCACACCTGGAAAAAGTGGCAAATTTCTCACGAATCAAAATTTACAGTGAAAATTTCTCTCCAAATTCTACACTAGACCATGCAATACATTATGTTCAAAATTTCCACGTACTATGGTTGTATGTTTTTCCAAGAGTGACCATATATGAATGCTCTGTACGTGTATGGAAGAAATGAATGTTAAACAATTTATGTTTTATCACATTATCTGACTATTTTGTGAGCTCTATCTTTGTCAATTGCAGGCTGAAGAAAATGCTAGGAAATTCAGCCTCTCTGATAAAGAAAATAAAGCTCTTAAAGATGAAGTAAGTAAATAATTTGGTAAATATGGATACATTTATAGAAGTACACATGTATGGAACACAACAATTCTTCTAGTTTATGGGGGCACAATATTTTGTTGTGCTAATCAATACTGTTTTTTAAGTCAAAAGCTAGAAGTAAATTTTTTTACGTACCCTAACCTGTCAAGTTTAATATTTTGGCACAGAGTAAATTGGAAACATTCAGGGGATATTGAATTTTTTATTCAATCGGCATCCAGCTAAGTGTTAGATTTGTATGCATACTAAGAGGTTGATATAAGTCTCACCTACAGGCTGCTTAGCTATTCAATTTAGATATTCAATTTGGTCCCAAAATATTCAATATTTATCATTTTGTGTGTTAGGCCCACGTCGTGGCTCAGAGGTTAGCATGTCGGACTGCTGATCCACCTTCAATGTCCCCTAGACGACCACAGGTATATGAGGGAGTCACACGAAGTGACTCCGGCAATTGCGGGTGGTGGTTTTTATGAGGTTTCCTCCCTGGTTTTCCACCGTATTAAGTAAAGCAGAGTAAGAAGTGGATAGTCCGTTATCATAGAAGTGAAAAATATCCTTGAGTACGACGTTAAAAACCTTTCAAACTAACAAATAAACAAACTTTTGTGTGTTTGGGTTTGTAAAAAAAAAATATCTATCAACCCCTGATATAACATATATGATGGTTAACATGATTCAACCGAATACCTATTACTTGGGGACCGAATCCTCTTGTTTGTAAAATCGTGCTGAGCCTTACAATAGTTGACAAGTGTACTTGTATCACCATTAAACATATTTCAATTATAATGATACAAGTTTAAATACCAGTATTTATTTGGTTTTGTTCTGGATTTATCACTCAGAGAGCTGAAGATGAGGTAACATTTTAAAATTCTAATTTAATGTTGTGTGGGGGATTTCAAGTTCATTTTCATTTGGCAGTAAAACATTTTAATTCAATGGTATACAGATTATATTCACTTTTTTTTGTTGGTATATGGTACTTGATTAAAATTGTAGTTGAGTTACCTCCGTCAGAGCAGGTGGTTGGTGAGACCCTCCTTTGCCCAGGTCCTCTCTGAGCTAAGGGGAAAAGTACACAAAGTCGATTTGTTGTGGCGTCTAGCCCTGTTAATTGGTGTAAAACTGTCAATTTAGTCCTGTGATTGTCTTGTATCTGGTCATTGTTTGTTGCCAGAAACATCAAGGGTGGTTTCCTTCACCTATTGGGCTGGCATGCTGTCATGTGAGTGAATCCTGTTTCCTGTTGTCGTTTGTTGCCAGTGACCTTGAGGTGGTTTCTTCACCTATTGGGCTGACTCACATAGGAGTGAAATAACGTTAAGAATACTGTTAAACCTGAAACAATAGTATTTCAGCCACGTAAACAGGAGATATTCATTACCTAGAATGAGCAAAATATGTTGTCACTAACAGTTAATAACGGTTAAGTGCCAAAGACAGTTTTGTAGTAAACCTCTAACTAGAAAATCTTCACGCACATCATCACACATTTGTGATAAAAGCGTGTAAATGGCTTATGCCATGCTGTGTGGCATCTTCTGCAGCTACATATGTTAAGTGTTGTGCTCTAGTACGTACTATTGTTTCCAAATCAAATTATGATAGGACAATGCACTCCACCTCATTTTTTCCCGTCTTGCAAATGATTTTTCCTTTTCACCACAAGAAAAAGATGGTTCTGGGTTTTAAGTTTGTTTTTTTTGTGCACAAGACTTTCACATTTTATACACAAACATTTTTTATGAAAATGTCATTGTTTACAGTTTCCAGTCCCCTTATATTTAGAAGTATCGTTGTGATGTTTGTAAAAGGCCAAATTCCTACATATAAAATAGAAATCTAGCATTTAAAATTTAGTGATTTTGCCTGTTCCAAATTGTTTATTTATTAAATATAATTAATAAAATAATATGGAAATATTTAATACAAACATTTGCAAGCCTATCTATCAACCAAAGAAATTATAACAGTGAAATGTGAATTCTGTTGTTATATGATTATTCCAACCTCTGAATATACCAGAAACCTGAGTATAGCCACTAGTTTTCTTGGTCTGCTTTATAACTGTTTACCAATTGTTTCTCTAAAAATGGAATTCCTGTCCTGTCTCCAGTATATTTACACAGCATCTCTATTTATTTTTAAACAGAAATGTATTGTCAGACACACATGTACTGTTCACAAAATTAGCCTGTAATTGCACTGCCTTTTCCTTTGTTTTAATTTTTAATTCATTCCTTGAAAAAAGATTGTTCATGTAAGTACAGAACATGTGAGTGAACGTTTATTTTAATTCAATTTTGGAGGCGGTTGGAGGGAGTTTCCTGTTGCCCTGGGGCTCTCAGATTAAGGGGCAACATGAAGCCGAGTGGTTTGTGGCATCCTATTGTCTTGTATCTTTGTCATTCTTTATTGCCAGTGGTGTCGGGGGTGATTTACTTTACCTATTGGGCTGGCACGCCGTCATATGAGTGAAATAACCTTAAGTACGGTGTAAAACCCCAATCAAACAAACAAAACAAAATAATTCAATTTCTCATTACACCAAACTAGCAATCAAAATACAGAAAAAGATAAAACAATTTTTGACATTTTAATTTATTGTATCTCTTTTCAGATAAATGCTCTGGATCAGAAAGTTGAAGAACAAACAAGGTATATCGAGATTTTGGAAAAACTGTTAAAATCATTGGAACATCTGATGTCAGAAAGGGTGAGATTAATAACTAGATTTTGTAATACTTTTGTCAAAAAGAAACTTCAAAACGACACATTTAATTTAATCACAATTGCAGTAAAAAGATTGTCCATGCTAAATGTGTGGTTTTTACATTAAAAAACTGTTATTAAATGTAATTTAAATATACATTATGATTGCTATTGTGGTTCCTACAGTATGTCATTCTTTATCACTGTACACATTTGATAAATATGAATGCAGTCTGTTAGTTGTTTTTCTTCCAAACTGCTAGAAGCCCAGTGGATATGGATTTTTTAACGTATTTTCATGCTGTCAGCTGTGGAGGAACATTACTTTTTCAACAGAGCATTTATAAATGAATTGTTATCTGAGTGATAGTAGTCGCTATAGCGAATATTGTCATTATAAACTTGCTATTGAGGTAGAATATTTCTCAAGTAATTTACTGTGACTGCTAAAATAAGAGTCAGTCCTGCCGGTTTAGCAATAGATTCAGGCAGAGTTTAGAAACCTAAACAGAGAATATAGATATTGTGTATTATGTAACAACATGGAAATTGAAGATCAATACCAGTTTATAATGATTTGTCCAATATTAGAAAACTTACGTAAGAAATATATTCATGATAAATTTCTTAATCGTAATAGACATAGTGTTAAAATGTTGCTGTCTAATAGAAACCTGAATTCTGTAACCAGATTAATTTACTTTTGTCACAATGCTTTAAAACAGTCTTGTATTCTTTAACGGAAGATTAATGACCTAGGAACCATGATAAGAATATGCCCAGATAATAGATATCTGATCATTGTGTTGTATTTCAGGCAATTGGAAACTATGTATATTTCATGTATTCGAGCCAATGGCCTATATGCAATAAACTTAATATTGTTATGTTTTCTGTTTAATTATTTCTTAAAGGGTGTAAAATCTGATGAAGAAATTACCCAGGCGCTTGAGCAGGCCTTGAAGAGCACATCACAGGTTAGGGAGAGTCAAATAACCTCTCAGACAGGGGTCAAGGACACAGCTGCCTTGGTAACTGACCTCCACAGAAAGGAACGGGATCTGGTTGCTAAGGTATTATACTGTACATCAATGTGGTTTAAATAATAAACTTATGATTAGAGTTTTGTTACTTAAATTAATTCTGCTACAACA
The DNA here is from genome assembly GCA_031471745.1 of Cryptochiton stelleri. Taxonomy (NCBI): domain Eukaryota; kingdom Metazoa; phylum Mollusca; class Polyplacophora; order Chitonida; family Mopaliidae; genus Cryptochiton; species Cryptochiton stelleri. Next base: position 4,128 of record JAUELC010174463.1, on the reverse strand, counting down.
ATTTGTGCATTCATCTGCATTCATTGTAGATATGCTGTATTTATTCTTTTTAACTCTATTGATGTAAATGAACCTTTCATATACCGTACAGGTTCAATTCCTCCATCTTGTTACATAAATTGTGTAAAGTGTATAAACATCTGTCAATTAATATTGTTTCGAACAGATATCTACCTGGTTTGGCACCTTGATTAGATTAGACTAAAGACTTCTTTGCGAGGTAGCCAGTGTGAGGCGGGGCAGAGCAACAACTGAGTGGCTAATATAAGTCATGAGTCTAGATGTGGTGTTCTACCAAGTGTCTTCTGTTTACAATCAGGCATCACTTTGGTGGAGACGCATCAAATGAAGACACAGTCGTCCTCTGAAAGAAATAACCTAATATACAGTGTAAAAACATCAAGCGAGCAAAATAAAATGAAAATGCTTACTTAACTTTGGTTTGCTTTATAACATTTATCCCTGGACAAATTCTTATTATTTTCTGTTTTTTTTCTTCATTCCAGTACAATGAAGTAAGTCTTTTAAAGAGAGAATTACAATTATGGCAGGATGATTTCCACTCAGTTGAACAGATGAGAGTTAATGCCCTTGATTCCCTGCGGTCTCTTGAAGTTGAGGTACTTAACCTGCAAGGATCAGATGAACAGCTTACAGAGCTCAAAGAAAAATTCAATAAATCGCAACAAAAGGTATAATTTCTACAACCAAAAGTTTATACACCCTGTAGCAAGTTTTCGGGCCAATTTGGTCACTGAAGTTTGTCAAACAGAAGCCTATTGCAAGAGTGTTTCATATGGATTGATGCTCTAATAAATGACGGGACACTTGTGGCATTAAAAGGGCTATAAACCAGGCCCACTTGGGTATTTAACTCAATATATCGTTTGTTGCAATTTGCACAGCCGTCATAGCTTGTCTGCCACCCCTAACACCCTTCACACACAGAAGAGATTTCCTCAGTGCTACAGTGTATATAATTTACGAACAGAGATTTTGAAAGGTGTGCAGCTGTTAAGTTTTTAAAGTTTTGTCTACTATATACTGTGGTACATTATTTAGGTAGATTAAACAAATCTTGATTCAATGCATTCAAGGTCTAACATAAATATTCTGATCTGGGAATGGAAGTGTCCTTGAAAGAACCTTGAAACTTAGAATATTTTGAACCTATTTATTAATAGGCAGTCTTGACTGGTGTAAAAGAAATTGCCCTCTTTGTGTTCGGATAACCTGCTGTGGTCAAGCCTTAAAAACTGTCTTAAATGGTAGAACATGTACGTTTCAGTTCTTAATTTTTTTCTTAGAAATAAAAAACTTATTTTTGGAAACTGGTTATGTCCTTTTACAGGTGAGTGATTTGGAAGAGAAGTGTGAAGCTCTGGACACGACAATACAGGAAAAGGAGATATGTGTTCAGGAAAATAAAGTACTTAAACAGAGACTAGAGAATCATGGGAAGATGGAGGCAGAGTTTGCCTTAATGAAAGGTCAATCAGAGGTCAACCAGAAGGCTCTTCATGACATGGTAAGATACATGTATACTTGACAGACAGCCAAGTTTTTATTTACTTATTATCAAAGTAGGCGTTTTGAATACAAACAAAGTGAGCTTATTTATGATTTATTATCGAAATCGGTATATTGAATGCCAAGTCGGGGTATGGAATGCCAAGTCGGGGTATGGAATGCCAGGTCGGGGTATGGAATGCCAGGTCGGGGTATGGAATGCCAGGTCGGGGTATGGAATGCCAGGTCGGCGTATCGAATGCTTGCAAAGTCCGCTTATACACAAGTTTTTATCTTTTGACAAAAAAAGTAAAACCATCATGTTCTACAAGAGTAGTGTAACTCGGCAGCATACACACAGATTCTATTTCATATCAATATTTCAGGGTTTTTTTTTTTTTTGTTGCTGTCATCAGGAGAGTAATGTCAGAAACCAATTCCTTACATCAGGTTTGAATCCTACTTGAGCTTTGTCAATCTGTAGACTTATTATAAATTATAAATATTCCAAAGATTGGATGATGGTTGAAATTTCCTCACTACATATATTGTTTGCTCTTTAGGTGGAGTCTGAACAGGTGCGTTTGGAAGACAACCAGAATCTGACAAGGAAGATCAATGAATTGGAGAAAAGTTTAGAAGAGAAATCAAAGATTGAGTCTGAAATAGAAGAACTTCAATCAAAGGTAGCATAGGTTATGTCCATTTTATATTTTGTCAGTAAGTGGATAAAATGGACAGACAAATATTATTTATTAAATTCATCATAACAGTGACTCAACGCTTACTCCTCAAAAACAGAGTACATCAATTGTCAAATTTTGGAATATGGAATTTTGTTTTTAAATTAAACTTAAATGTTAAGAATTTATCACTGAGAATGAGATATAAAAATTATCTAAAAGAGCTCTTGAATGTGCAAATATACGAAGTTTTTTACTGACATTTCCATAGATTTTAATATGTATAGGATAGAGCATGAATAACTGGGGATTATAGGAAAATAATTCATGGGTGTTTTCAAAGAATCTACCGTTACTCACTGTGTTGCTTGTTCTTTGTGCACACCTTTGTGAATTTGGCATATTGTTATAACCCTTACTGCATTAATTGCCAAGTATTAATTCTTGAAAAATAATGTAATTTCAAATCATTTAAATAAAAGCTAGTCTGATTTAGATAAGACAATTGTTTTTATTCACAGGATTTTATCCTATATGCTTTTAAATAGACAATTCATAGTACACCTTGTTGTCAAAGTTTAAATGTTGGACAGAAGGTATTCCAATAAAATTGTTATGAATTTGGTGCTAGGAAAATTATGGATTCACACATATTTGATATTTTTTTTGCCTCAAAGATGCAGAAAGAGAGTATATTTCCCTTGTACAAGTTTCCACGTAACGTTGTTAATTATTTAATTGGCAGTTTGACAAACTGGAGGAGGACAATGTAAACCATATGACGGAGATCTCACAGCTTCGACAACAACTAACAGATCTGGCAAAACAATGCCAGGATAAAGTATGTAGGATTTCTTCTTTATATAGGACAATGCAGGGGTTGAAAGAAGTCGCATCTACATCCCGCTTAGCTAATAAAATATACAATTTGACCACAAAATATTCAATATTTAACATTTTCAATGAGAACTTATTTAATTTTGAGGGAAAACTATTTAATTTTGTGAGTTTGGGTACGTAAAAAAATTACTTCTACATTTATCAATCCCTGCACTGAATATGACAGCAGTCAGCTTAAACAAGTATGAAATCAATTTCATTTTGATTTCGGGCAAAATTCCCTCCTTGAATGGAACCCTTTTTTCCCCCTCTGGTCTTTGCTGGAGTGATGTTTTTTTTAAATAGCTGATTCAAATTTGCTGCTGTCATCGAAGAGAGGAAATGACCTTGTGATAGAAATCAATCGAATCCATGTTAATATACTAAGCTGAGTATACTGACAAGCTAGCTTTCTTATACTGATTGTACGTTCCCTTGTATGATATGACGTGCCCTGGGTCGTGTTACTAGGGTGTAAATAAGAAAAAAATGGCGATTTCAAAAAAACAAACAAACCAATAAATAAACATGTATGCACAAAGTATTTCAGCATTCCAAAATTTTCAATGTCTGCCGTGCTAGCCAAGTAGTTCTTAAATATTTGTAGATATTGCAATATCAAATTTCATTTTACTACTCCTCTAATCCTAAACTCAGCAAGCTGATATGTTCAAATCTAGCTATTATAAAAAGAATTAAGAACAAAAATTGATTGAATTACTGTTGGTCAATTTCCCATTACTCACAGAACTATTATGTTTTGCAGAGTTAACTGTTAATCATATTTTTTCAGGATGAAGCTATTCAAAGGCTCAGTGCTGAACTAGAGAAAATGAAAGTGAAAGAAGACAAGTTGGTTTTAGACAATGTACCTACGAATGGTTTGAACGGATCTGTGTCATCCCCGGATATATCATTTCAGGTGAGATCTCCTGTACTACAATGTAACATTTGTGTGTTTTTAACAGTGGTGCCATTAATCCATAAGTTTAATGTAGATGTCATATACTTTATATACAAAACAACGTTTCAACAAATGTAGAAGTAGATCTACATG
>JAUELC010174353.1:0-11037 GCA_031471745.1 Cryptochiton stelleri | reverse complement strand
TATTACATCATACACATCAGGTTAGGTAGATGTGCCTTTTACAGGTGAATTCAACCCACTGCTGCATTTTCGCCTTGGTGGTGGAGGGGAAGTCATATACGGTTACAAACGTGTGTATTGTTTGTAATAAATTAAGCCCATTAAATCAATTAAAAGTAACAGAACATTGTATTAGTGTATTGTATATAGTGTTATCCCTGGTCTGTTATTGGGTCTCTTGATCCGTTGGCCTTGTATTGAATAAATAAAAAACATTCAAACATGCATTGGAACAAAATATCTTCAACCATTTAACATTAATTATGCGTTTGTTTGATTGGGGTTTTACACCGTTCTTAAGGGTATATGACGGCGGTGTACTCCAACACTTAATAGCCACTCTAACACAACCATAAAATGTTAAGTGTTTTGCTCTGATGGAAAAATAATGTTCCTCCAGTGCTAAGTAAAGACAGTATGATTACGCCCGGAACATGCTCCGCTAAGCCAGAGGGCCATCAAATCTGTGAACAGGACCATTTAGCATTGTTAGGATTAAGATTCCAAAATGACCCAAATAACATCCTTATACACGTTAAGAAACATAAGATAATACCGTTGAAGATTGCATACAATACATATATACAAGAACAATGCCAAAGGTAAGTATGTAACACACACATCACACACGTACGCACCAACACACACTCTGCATGGTTACTTTCAAATTAAAAACTGAGTTGTATGGACCCAAAGAGCCTATCTGCGAGGTTCCATAAAGTTCATATTATTATTGACGGAGTACGTATACGGTGTGGTACTAATCGGATTTGAATAGCCGCCGTATTATTTGACACCCCCTCTCCTTCTGTAACTTTTCTTCGAGGGGACACATTACAAATCGGACTCATTATAAGCTCTTCGTATGAGTTAAAAATTCCATCAGCGAAGTTCCATGCAGTTTTTCTCATAATTGACAGAGTATAGTACTTTTAGTGGCCCACGTACCTTGACCAATCCCCATTACACGTAACTTTTGCACGGGCCAAATTAAAGGCTCGGTTTAACTTTTTGTATGGGTCCAAATATCCTATCTGGAAGTTCCATTCCGTTCCTATTCCAATTATTATTGACTAACTAGTAGAACTTTTAGTACTTCAGGACAATTGTTGCCAGGGATGGTACCCAATACAGCAGGTCAATATGAGGACAGAGCAAATGTCGCCGGAACGATTGCCGCTGGATCAATTGTCGCCGGAGCAATTGTCGCCGGGGCAATTGTCGTCGGAGCAATTGTCGTGGATTCGTTAGTTTAACGGTTCCCAGAAATGAAAGTAAAAGTCAAGAGACAAGAAGCGATCATAAGTGTAGTATCAGCTCATTAGACAAGCTGGACAGAAATCTCTTTAAACAGGGGACGGAAGTTGCCGGAAAAAGGCGGTTTGGCATAATAAGGGTTCCGGAAATGGCCGAAGGCTGTTTCGACAGGAAGAATCCCAATGTCGACCTCTCTCAATCATTTCCCTTCGTGAAATTTATCTCGGACGCTGTGCAGGTCATTGTGGGCATGGGAGATAACTAGTGTAAATCTACTTCGACTTTGTTTTGCGTAAGTAGATGACATCATCGGATCGGCATTAAACTTAAATTACACACACAGACCATTATGTGTTTTTTGCAACAAGTTGTAGGCGAATAAAAGGAAAAGCATTTTATTTACATGTGATTTAAGCTACAAAACGCGTTGGATTGCTCAGCGTTTTTTTGCTATATGAATGCGCTTTATAGAGGTATGTAAGGGCCGAAGTTAGTTTATCTGCTTATAATTTTAAGGATATTGTAGCACGGTCAATAAAACGTACCACCGGGGCTCCAAAAGAGTGCCCAGACAAGTTCACCTTTTCAATGGTAGCAGTATAGGGGCTGTAGCCAGTCAAGAGAATATATAGACCATATCTTGGTTTGTCGGCGACGTATGTATAGGTGTGGGCGGGGCTTAATTTCCTGAACCTACGTCATGAACATATATATCAAAGCTGATCTTCCAAGACGGATTTCTCGAAAACTGAAGGGGTAGTTATTGTGAGGAAAAATGTTGTTTGAAGACCTTTCCTATGACAATCACGGATATACCACGTGTAGCGATCGAAGCGAGGGCCAGTTTTAAGTAGGCCTAACATAATATTTTTTAACTTTATTTTTTGGACCGATATCGCTACTCGTCTTGTTTTTCTTCTTGGTCTTTCATGGTGACGCTATTTACAAAATGCTATGGTTCCAATTTGAATCAGATCAGCACGATTGTCCTCTAGACTACATTGCATGCGCAGCTTTTGACCGATTCTTTATATGACGTCATAATTTCATATGGTGGCGGTTCCTAGTCCAATAGTACATTCGCACTTGTTTTGTTATATTATTACTTTTATCTCCAAAAAAGAGTTGGCCAACTCTTGGTAATATTGGCCAATATTACCTTAAATGATGAAATATAAAGTTTGACATAAAGTGTCGGATATAGTATAGACCGACACCGGCTGGAGGGGTAATGCGATAAAAGTTCGTGAGTGCATGATTATATTCCATAGGGAATTAATACAGAGGGGGATGTTGACCTCTGTGAATATTTCGTGGTGACTACCAAAGCAAATGAGTACGATAATACTATTTGGCATGTATCAGCCATTATTAACATAGTGACGATTTGACAGGGCTACAATTTGACAGGGCTACAATAATTAACATGCGAGTGGATTTGCATCATCAAAATATTTGACGGGATCTACAATGACCAACGTTAGACTCCCACTAGCTATAAAGGGCAGCATGTTCCGAACGTAGTCATGCCGTACTTAGCACTGGAGGAACATTAATTTTCCGAAAAACCAACACACTTCACACTTTATGGTTTCTGTTAGTGTAACTAAACTAGCTATTGGCTGTTGGAGTACACGTTAGTGTAACTAAAACTAGCTATTGACTGTTGGAGTACACCACTGTCATATAAGCTAAGTGAAATACCCTTGAGTACGGCGTTGAACACTAATCAATCAACGTTAGACCCGCATCACTTGAGTCTGGTAAAAACCTTGGGCTGGAACAGAGCGGTCACTTTGACTATTTTAGACTGATTGTTTTTTTTAACTACAATCCCTGGTGAAATACACGACAGCGCTTGTGTTTCAACATTTAATGACACTAAAGCAAAGGTTAACCATGGGGTTGAAACAACATTCACATGATATAAACGAAGGAACAGAGGCAATGTCACATATTGTATATGACCACCATTAGCATTGACAGCAACAGCATCAACAGTTCTCAACACACCGCCACGTGAGTGAGATTATGAAACGACGGTCTCAAGAAATCATGGGTTGTTGAAATTGGACTAAAACAATCCGGCTCTGATCCGGATCATTTTAGTTAACCTTTTTTATGGCGGTTTGCGTTTGAATCCACGACAACTGTTCCAGTAACAATTGCTCCGACGACAATTCCTCCGTCGACATTTGCTCTGACCCAAATATTGACCTGCTGTATTAGGTATCATCCCTGACGACAATTGTCGCCGCATCAATTGTCATCGGAGCAATTGTCGCCGGAACAAATGCCACCGGAGCAATTGTCGGGCAGCGTTGTGTTTACATGGCACTTTTAGCCGGTGCCAGACAATTGCTCCGAAAAGCGACAATTGCTTCTGCTTCTTGCCAGGGATTTACCCAATACAGAAGGAGCAATTGTCGCAGGAAAAATGGCACCGGAGCAATTGTCGCCAGAACAAATGTCGTCGGAGCAATTGTCGCTGGAGCAATTATCGTCGGAGCAAATGTCGCCGGAGCAATTGTCGTGGATTCCTTTTGGCCGCCGTGCCGGCTCAGTGTCGCGCGAAACTTGGCACAGCGCCAACCAGCTCTAGCGTGTGATGTCACAATGGAAACATCACAGCTTTTTTTATAAACGCTACCTGTAAGTGAACTATTTAAGACCGGCAATCGATAATTTTACGTTTTCACGGGCAAAAAAGCCGAACTATTCTGATGCGGATTATTTTAACCCGCAAAAATTGGTGGGTAAAAAAAGGTGGTCTATTCTGATCCGGATTATTTTAGTTCACCACTTTTTTTTGCCCCTGTGAACGCAAACATAAATCTGATTTGGATCAGACCAACCAATTTCTGCCCGTGTTTGTTTGTTTGTTGGATTGGGTTTTTACGCCGTAGGCCTACTTAAGGTTATTTCACTCATAATTATGACGGCGTGCCAGCCCAATGCGTAAAGGAAATCACCCCCGACGCCACTGGCAACAAACAATGACAATATACAAGACAACCACAGGACATAAAAGGACGCCACAAACAGATCGGCTTCGTGTTGCCCCTTAGCTGAGGATTTGTTTGTTTGTTTGTTGGGTTGATTGGGGTTTTACGCCGTACCTAGGTTATTTCACCTATATGACGGCGTGACAGCCCAATGGGTGCAGGAACAAAGAAGATCCCACGTTATAGAGGTAAGTGTTTTTGGCCAGCTTTAAAACTGTCATGGTTGCGTAAGAAATCATTTATTTCTCCAGTTCAGGCAATTTGAATATCAACACAAAAAGGTGAATTATGTGACCTTTTTTACTAAAAGCATTTTTGCCTTCAAACAAATTCAAGTAACAAGCCGACCATGATTTTTTTCATTTAAATCTTATTCTTACATGTAAAATACATTAACTAAAAAGTAAATAAAAATAAACTATAAATTGTGTAAATGGCTTGATCCCATGATTCATCAGCCAAGTTGCGATTTCCAAACAAAATATATTATGTACACTGGAGGGCGCTACTTTCAAAAGCTAAATAGGAGTTGTCAACGTCGTTGAGCTGGACTAATGGGTTTCATACTTTTTTACAAACGTCTGATAGTATTTGGTCTTCTCCGCTCTCCACACGTGTATAGCTAGGAACATCTAGCGAGTGATGTGGGTGAAAAATGAAGACTAAGCTAACTTTTGCCCATTATGTCAGTTCTACGGTTAATACTCCAGACATTTACAAATGTTTTGAATAGTAACATTCCGCTCTATAATTCTACATTTTCATCATTAAATATTGTAGTTCCCATTTTTTTTAGCTGAATTGTTACTTTAGTCCGTCTAACCCTTTGTTACGAGGAGCGCATAGATCGAAAATTCTCAGTTGCATAGAGTTGCGGGCAGTTTGAAGTCGGTCTACGCTTTGCTTTGGTGACACCTGCATGCCGTCACGCCGAAACTACAACAATGATGGGCACAGTGACACAATTTGTTTTTACTTTATCGGTGATTTTGGTGTAAAAAATGGAAATCCAAATATTGTGGAATTACCTGAAACCAAATACATCCTTTTCGTATCAGAGCGAGTTTTATGAGAAGCTTTCCGGTTACAAAATATTCATTTTTTATACTCTTACCTGTAATGGTTCTTAAATAATTGCACACATTAAGATCGATGATATCAAATGTCCTTGGCAGAATTAGATGAGATTGACTCTCTGGCTTTCCTCATTCTCAGATCGAGTTTCCAGGGCATTGGCGGCCCTCGGACCGTCGCCTATTTTGTCGTAGTTTTATAATTTATTAATAATAATCGTTTTTTGTTTTTTTCTATTAGTAATCGTCCATTCTATGAGTTGCTAGTACAATTCAGATCAATGTTGATTTTTGTCGGGAAATCTTCGATATTGTTGACCAGAAAGTACTTCAGTAATGTGTGATTGTTTCATTTCATTGAATACATCCTTTATGTAGCCTAATAAGTTTTGATGGCAATATTTAACTGTCTTCAAGTAATTGCGTACATGGTTGATTGTACATCCATATTGTTTACTGCGAACTTTAAAAACTCGAAAACTAAACCGACTGATACGAAAATCCAATACTTTTGGTAAAAAAAATCCAAAATTTCCAAGGGCCTTGGCACTCAGTGAAATACAACTGAATCTTGTCGTATCGGAATGAATTTGATGATATTCATGTTGTAAGTCATGCCTATCAATTAAAATAAATATAAACTGCATAAAGTAAGATCGATATTAACAATTTTTATTCTTCATAAAATTGCTGAAATGAAAAGCGATATTTCAACATGCTAGACCACATTTAATACCCCAAATAAGCTGTGATTGCCTCTCCGGCCTTCCTCATTCCCAGGGCTTCCGGGGCATTAGCGGCCCCTGGACACTCGCCATTTTATTGTCTTTGCAGTTGACTGACTATACTTTAAACCTTTGGTCAAAAATTACTTACAGGTCACCAAACGCAATGAAATTAAATATATATAGAATTTCTGGGGCCCTGAACCCTGTATTGTCAGCGTGAGTTTGATGAGAAACTTTTAGACTACAAAATAGTCATGTTCTCAGTCTTGCCTAAAATCATTCTCAGGATTTCCGGGGCCCTGGCGGCCCTTGCGCCTAGCCTAGTGAACAATAACTATCAAGCCCGATCGAGCATACATCCAGGAAACCGCATTCAATTATCACACTCAACAATTAGTATTTGGGGTAAAATCCATTTCTAAATTCAAAAATGAACTTGAATTCACTTCATTCTAACTTCGCTCGACGGAAGTAAAACATCCAAACAAATGGTCGAGCGATCTCATTGATTATTATTTCAGAAAGTTACTAGTGAAAAACTGAAGGGGTAAAAATGAACCGATGAAATTGCTCTACCATTTGTTTGGACGTGTAACTTCCGGCGGTGGGTGATTTCTGCCCTGGCGAAATTGTATCAACTTGTTATATTATTTTTTTTTTTATAAATGAAAAATGTAATATACTTAGTGGATACCATAACATATCCGATTTCACTATATATAATGAACGGTTCGAAGTGCCTGTGGTATAGAGGTATTTTTATGCACAATATCATGTATCGCTATATTTATTCCTGAAATACTGAATATATTTTACTATTAATAAAATTTATTTTCAGTCATGGCGGACTATTCTATTAATTCGTACTTTTATGTCTTTTGGGTCCTAGAAATCACATTAAACTGTGCCGATTCTAATTAAAGAGCCATCGATGTAATCCTCGGTGTCTTACCTTTCGCTAAAAATATCTTTTATGGTAATCCAAAACAAATTTTGACCTGAAATCACGATAAAAAGGAACCGGATCCAACCCCTCGCCAATTTTCGCGTGTTGACGGAAAGGGTTACTCGAAGATCACGCATGCGCGTGCCATCATTCTAACTTCCCAAGAATTATGCTGGGTTGCATCCCTGGTGTTTTTTCATCCTATTTCTGGTCAGAATTTGTTTCGGATTACCATAAAAGGTGTTCATAACGAAAGGTATGACACCAAAGAGTAGGCCTACATTGATGGCTGTTTTTATTAGAATCGAGACAGTTTAATGAGATCAAAAAGACATAAAAGTATGAATTAATAGAATCGTCCGCCAGGACTGAAAATAGATTTTTAACATTAATAGTTAAATATATCCAGTCATCCCAGGGCTACGCTATATTTTGCCGGCCTCCTGTGCGCCATTTTGTGTGCGGTACATTTACATCATGACCGAAAGTAGGTCATTTTCAGAATGTACCCACAAGGACTTGAGATCCGTCTTGATCACGTAGTACATAGAGGATATCACGAGAATCGGATTGAGAGTTGGCCCTACTAGCCAAAGGTCCAGAGTTCAATCCCTGGTTGAAGCATGCAGATGTTTCTTTCCCAACATTTATAAAAATTATTATTCCGTATCATGATCATGGAAGCTTGTGCATAATTCAATAAATGTAAAAACAAATTGGTATAAGACCATGCAGTCTGATCTTTCATTGGTTCTTATTGTCTTCACTACAGAAGCTCTTTACTTCTTTCATTCAGCCTTCTAGCGTTTAGAAAATCAGACAACTTAACAACTGCCTTCTTATTAGTTTCACACTCATACAATCCTTCTGTATCGTGGAAAACAACATCAATAATGGCGCCCAATTCTTTGTACTCTTCGTTTAACGAAACAACATCTGGGTTCTCAGTGAACTTCACGTGACGGGCCTTGGGGTGGAAAAACACCAACACCATATTCCGATGGCCTAAAATAAAGATTGGTAAAGTGGGAGTGTGTGAAGCTGGACGGTACCGGTAGTTCACCATTCGAAGAGGACAATTTATTAATTATTTTTTTTAGAAAACAAAACACTTATATTTGTTCACCCAATTGAACGAATTCTAATCCATATATTTAACGAAGGTGTTTTTAATACTTATAATACCATTAAATAATAGGAAAAAAGTCCTACATATCCTAATATATTAGAAGAAGATTTAATACTTCATAGTGGTTCCATAATAAATATCCCTTTATGTAGAGGCTTTATACTATTAATTATAATTATAAATTAATAAAAAAATAACTATTTATAATTAATGGGTCTATAATATATCAGATTAAACAATCCTTCATACGTAATATAATAACCAATCCATAATATCGTATTAACTTAGGAAAATGACTGATTGATCCCTTAAGTATTACAACAGTATAGGAGAGCTTTGGAGTGTTCTATACAATGTTTATCGTACAACTTACTTTCTCTGTCTTTGAGGAGCATCTTAGCACTAGCCAGGTGTCGGTCAACTACAGGACAAGGGATTAAGATAACTTTTGAGCGGTCTGTTGGTACAGTTCGTGTGGGGATCACCCGTAGATCTGTGCGGTAGAAAGACAGCAGTTTTTCTCGTATTTTCTCAAAAAACCTGCTGTCACTGGCAGACACGTTGTACTCTCCTGACATCTTAACTTCATAACAGCTCACTAAAAAGAGTAAAGTGATTGTTAAATTGATACATTAATGAACTTATGTGTACACATGGAAGGCCTTGGTACGGCAATGTTTCCCCGGAAAAGTTCTCCTAGGAACCACCGCTCGGTAAACTTTCCCTTGGAAAAATAAGTCTCAAAATTAGTAATATTCCTTATAAGGGTAACCAAATATCCTGAACTATCATTCACAAATTTATTTTTTTTTAAATACATTATAATATGTGCACTTTTTTTCCTTATTTTACAATTAGAGCAGGCTTTTTTTGTCTGGTGGGGGTTTCGTCTGTGGGAATTTTATTAGGGCGGGTTTTGCCTGTGGATATTTTGTGGGTGGGGTCTTTCTTTGTCTCCTTGGGGTTTTGTTTGTATATCTATTATACCACGCATAACCCTTCAATGGAACTTTCAGTTTCGGTAAAAATGGAGGTAATATTAACATTGGGGAACATTTCCTACACTCATGGTCGCAAATTTTAAAACAATTAGTCGACTTTTAAGACTTAAAAATATCCACCTGTTTTCATATGATCAAATATACTTGAGCTGAATGGAGTATTAAGAAATTCTAGAAACAAGAGGTCCCTGTTACCCCTGCCCCGCCAGCCATGTTTATTTCTAAAGAAAAATTATCTCAAGGAAATTGGAAGAGGTCACCCAAGGAAAATGTCAGTAAAATTATTTTGAAATTGGACCGAAAGTTTCTGACAAGAAGTTTCCACTTCACAGCCAAAAAAGTAAATCTGTCCAACTAAATTAAAGCCATGTTTTTTAAAAAAGCAAAATGACTTCAATAAATTTGGGAGAGGGTCACTCAAGGAACATTTCTGCAAAATGATTCGAAACCAGAAAGGCAGTTTCTGGCAAGAAGATTTTCAAAATTTCTACTATATAACCATGTATTGAAATCTGCCCTGCCTATGGGGGCCGTGTTTTTTAAAGAAGTAAACGATCTGAAGGAATTTGGCAGAGGGTCACCCAAGGAACTTTTTTGTACAGTTTGGTTGAAATCGGTCCAGTTGTTTAGGATGTTGTTAGAAATAAATGGCTGACGACTAATAACTCATGCCATAGGATCGACCCAAGACATATAATGATCCTAAAAGCTCACCTACAAAGTTCAGCTAGCTTAAACAATAGCAAATTCTGAATGATTTAGTTCAGCTAATTTTGCAAGAAAATTTCTTACATAAGATAACGGTACCGGTATTCATCTATTTTAAGAAGATAAGTATGGGCAATCCTTTTGCTAGGTACATGCAGCACATTGGAAACTACAGAATTGAAACAAACAAAAATAGTATTTGTACATACGTTTATAGTCGCAATGTGTTTCAGTTTCTCTCCAATTATCTGGTGAACTCTGGGTAAAGGCCTGGTTTGCCGGGGTTTGGGCATTCTGGAAAGCCTGTGAGCCACCATGGGTAGTCTGTGGGCTTTGGGCACTATGGGTAGTGTGTGGGCTTTGGACACTATGGGTAGTGTGTAGGCTTTGGGACTCATTGGTAGCCTGTGAGGTTTCTGCGTAGTGAGTATTCAGTGGGTTTTGATGGTCAGGATCTACAGATGTGCTCTTGTCAGGGACGCTCGGAATCAGGTCGACTTCATTATTTGAGCTATATCTCTGCTTACTGCTGACAGAAAACTTCTGCTTAGTACATCTGTCCTTCAAAAAGTTACAAAACTTTTTAATGGCCAATGTGTTATTTTGGCAGCTATACATCCCCTCTCCTTGCCAGAACACCACATCAACCATAGTCCCCAAACACTTGAACTGCTCATCCAACAAAACAGATTCAGAATTTCCGTTAAATTGCACATGACTGGCTATGTGATGGAGAAATATCAAAGCCATATTCTCGTGACCTGAATAAGATAGACATAGAATCAGATTAAAGGTATGTTTAAAGGCTAATTTCTGAACAGTCCTTAATTGATGGGCGTGTAAAATTAAAACACCAACTGAGATTTGTTATGATTGATATCTATCAATGAAAAGTACAAAATGACAAAGATAAAGAATACAAAAAGACAATGATATCTGAACTGATTGGTCTCTTATCATGTATGTGATGATCTATCACTCTAACAACTAAGGAATTCGAGGTTTCACTGATGTGGCATTCCAGTCGCCTTGACCACTAAAGTGTATCAGGTCTCAGCAATATGATACTTCATTTGAAAAGGTAAGGCACTAAGGTACATAAGGTTTTATCATCGATCTTCAGCTCCACTTGGTCTAACCACTAATGTACA
>JAUELC010174242.1:0-10000 GCA_031471745.1 Cryptochiton stelleri | reverse complement strand
GCCTATTTATAAAATGTTCCATTAATTTCCGTTAGCGTATGCCTATTCATAGTAGGGGTTCATTCTGGGATAAAGGAAGTAAGATAATTATAGCATAATGGACGTAATGTGATACCTTGGCACATCCTACAAGTAGAATTCCCCTATTTAACAAGATTAATTATATTTTGATTGAAGAATTGTGTCTGTTATAGGAAGAATTCGTGTTATCATTCAACATTTTCATAGCTCTTTTATCAGAGTTACAATTACTAGGGTATTAAATTCATGTGTAAGTGGTCGACAAACCAGGGCCTCACAAAGAAAAGCTTTTGGGAAACTCCGCGAGCAGTTAAAGGAACTTAAAATGGCCTTATTGATATTAGAGTTGATTTAAAACCCTATACATGAATACAGAGAGAGAAATAATTACATTTTATTTATATGGAGAGAATACAATAGACAAGAGTCTGGTTATATAAGGGGCTATATAGGGAATACGGATACATGAAATTGAAAGTCATTATTAATCTTCAACTGAATTATAATTTATAATCCTTATCTGTTTAGATAAATACTTTATTATACTTTTTAAATCTAGAATAGTATACTATATATTAACTGATTAGAATTAACACAAATATTTGTATTATTTAATAGAAACCGAAAGGAATAAAAATGACTCTAAGCTTTTTTTGTGGCTTTTCCATGGAGTTCATTACATTTGGCTGATTAGGAATGCTAGAAAAAAACTAACATGCAATGCCTAATAATAAGGAAAACATAACCATGACATCTGATTCTAATTGATGTCATTAACAACAAAAATATAGCGAGTGCCTCTCGTCTCAACCTGCAGAATGTTTTAAACTGGTATCTGTTCTTGGTAAAACAGTGTTATCCCAGTTGATACAACTGTGTGGGAGACGATTCCAGTGTATAGAGTGACCGTTTTACAAAAATGACCACATCTGTGAGAAAAAATTATGATATTGTGATATGCGTATCATAAATGTCGGATACTAATCTTTGTAAAGTTTTGAAAACTTTGAAGTCAAACTAAAGAAGCTGTTGATTTAAGAAGGGTTGCACTATCATAAAATACCAGGCCGGTTGACTGAGTGGTCTGGGCGGCCGACATTTACTGTTGGCCATCTGGTGCCTGACTTTGACGGTCGTGGGTTCCCCGTATGGGTATGACTTATATAGTTCCTGTTCTAATTAAGAAAATGACATACTAGAATAACAAAAATAAGTACAAAATGAAACCTTGCAATTAAAGGCCCATAACTCTAATGACAAAATAAATGACGTAGGCCTTTATATAACAATGAGCCCCTGGCTTGCCGTCAATAACGAATTTTGAATTTTTGAATCGATGATCAACCTTGCCCAGTTTTAAATAAATATAACTTAAAAAGGGGAATTTATTTGAGAATGATTACATCCTGAATGGAAAGGAACGATGATAAGATTGGCCCTATACTATATATATAACGTCGATTTGTATTTAACTCTCGAAGGGGCAAGTTTCGCCCATTAGTGAAATAATTACAGTAATACGGTATAGCTTTTCACAACACATACACTACAATAGCATAAAAGAAGAGTAAATAGTTTTAAAAAAGGCAAAGAATAAAATATATCATGATTTTAAAAAAAAATTTAAGCATTTTACGAATCCCAATGGTCTGATTTCATGATTATCCCAGTAAAGCAGAAAAACAGTACACAGATGGACTGCGACGCGATATGACCCCCAAATCGAGAAGAAGCCGGCGGAGGGTGAAAATATATTCTATGAAATAATTTTTGTGTCGCTTAGAAAGTGATCATTAACAGAATTTTCATTATTTTGAGATAACACTTTCTTTACATAGTTTGAACACGTACTAGTTCAGAACATTGTGAAGGCTGAGACCTGTGCGGAATCGAACTCACGATCCTCAGAGTCAGGCACCAAGTCGTCAGCTTCTACTAATGTAAAAGACCGGTTGGCTGAGTGGTCTAGGTGGCCGGCATTTACTGATGGCCGCGATTTGGTGCCAGACTCCTCGTTTTTCGATTCATGTGAGGTTTTCTGGTGTAAAGTTTTCTGAACTCGCACCTGTTCAAACTTTAGATATGCTATCCCACCATAACGAAACTTTACCACTGTTTAACCACTCCTCTGTGTCGTTCTGTCGATTAATATATATATATATGAGAAGTGTATATGATGATTGGTGTTTGTAGGCCTATCTATATATCTGTAGATCAGTCGGTGGATTGGTTCAGGGTTCGATCCCCGGTAGAGGCATATACATTTGTCTTTTACATTTATGAAAAAATATATATATGTACCTGTGTTTCTGATAAATTTAAATCTTCGGCCAATGCTTTTCTCTCCTGTCCAACGACATACTGGTTCCGGTCAAAGGCGTGTTCCAGCTTTAACAACTGAGCCGGTGAAAATGCCGTCCTGTGCCTCTTGGGTTTTCTAAAGGCGTGGAAAAATAGTCCGGCTCCTGGACCTAGAGTGAACAACAAAACAAATCTTAAGATTGTGTTTTTTTTTTGTTTTGAAGGAGAACGGTTTATAAGTAATTGAAGTAAGGAATTGAAATAAACTACCTATAGATCTTCAGTTTAGAACCATCGTATCCACACAAAAATGTAAATATATAGGAAATAACTATTGGAATTGTTGTCAGAAACAAAATAGATCCAAATGTCTATATATACACCTTATAATGGTCCAAACCAACAGATTTTTGACAATATCAACGTAAACAATGTTCCATTTAGCGCATATTAAATACAAACAAAGAATTACAAATTTATAGGGCTTTAAGAGTCAAATTCTTTTTAAGTATATATAGGTAAATAAGATAGTAAAAAGGTTGAACTTTGTAGATAGTTTATTTGAATAATCCATTATATATACGCACAATGGATTATTTACTTATTTTAGTTCTTGATATACACCATTTTGTGTGGCAAATATCCGGCGTAGTTTCTTTTATTCCATGCGATCATTCATGATGAACTGTGTATTTACACCTTTAAAATTTTAACGACCACAAAATACCTCACATCTATTTTATAGTCCTCTTTCATTTCAAATATAATAAAGTCCCACGTTACAATGGTCTAACTTTGTATAGCTAGACCTATGTATAGCCTATAACAACAGGAGATTTATGAACATGGACATAAATGGTTTGAAAATATGTGCAATAATTTCGTAAAAGGCTTTAATATTTATATGCTCATTCTAGTTTAGTCAGAGTTTAGCTTCCTTGGATTTCGTCCAATTACTCTAGACAACTGAATATAAACCGTCTATTTAAACACAATTTAAGACATAGCGATACCAGCGTGTTTACTAGTTATTCATATATCTCCTATATAGTTTAAGCAATAAGTTTTTTCATAGGGATAGGGCAACAGGCATAAAGCCTATATCAAAACCGCTCCATTTTTTTTTTGCAAACTGTCATTTAACATGACAAACACATTGTAAATTGCAATAGGAAATGAAAAGAAAATTTTATACAATACTATGCACAACGGTAACATTAACACTAGTCTGTCATGGTGATTACACATGTACCCACACAAATGTCAAATTTCCATAATCAAAGATCTATATTTGAAATAATAGCAACAATATTTAACCTTAAGAGAAATGTCTTTATTTCTTTTAGTTAAAATAGATACTCTAGTTCAGAAAATATTGCATTCTGACACGACATTTAGAGTCAGACACCAATCGTCATACTTTGTATGGCTCTCTGGTTCGATTAATTTGAGCAAAATAATCAAGTTTGTTAAAATTATGGAAGCCGAATTTATACGTTTATTTTCTTATTGTGTGCAAAGGATTGGGATAAATGATTAAAGTATTCTTATTTTATAAATAGTATTTATTAGTATAATACTATTAGATAAAACAACTATTGTACTAACGTGCATTAAAACTGTTTATATTAAATTTTAAAGTTTTAAGTTTTAATACAGATCAGGTTGAAATGTATTCCAGACATTGCTTTTCCAGAGACCCATCAAATCTCTATAATTTGTATTCAAGGGGTATTTTGATAGCGTTCAACTTGATAATTAAACTACATATGGCTTTGAACTGAACACTAAACATATTTGGTTACGTCAAGTTTTATTTTATGAAAGAAACATCTGTGCAATTCAATTGATCGAGAGTCATAGTGTTTCAGCAACACGTTGAGATTTAGTAATAAACTAAAACGAAAATCTGTAAACGATAGCGCTAAAATCGATTGTTTGGTCTGAGATGTTTGCTTTGTATTATATACTTTACACAACGCAGTAATCTATTACTGTATTACTCTATATAATTTAAATGACTATATGTTTTCAAAAGGTTCCTCAGTTTAAATTTTTGAAGAATTTGTCAATCTAATAACAATAAAACATTAAAATTTTAAATTTAAAAGTTAAATTCATTCAAGTTCAAAATCTGTTTGAAAGACGGAATTGTTCAGACTAAGTTTGTGTTTATATAGTCAAATTAATTTGTTAAAACGTGCTTAGCCAATAATAGCGTACAGGTGTTAATGTTAACTAATGTAACATTTAAAATTTTAAATTAAATTCAATCAAGTTATAAATCTGTTTGAATAGCAGACATTTTTCCGACTAAGGTATATATTGAGTTATGAAGATGTTGAAACGTATAAATGGTTGTCAATCTATATGTCCTGAGATGCAGGGGAACAAAAACAGTTTCAATACCGTGACAAGAGTACACATAAATCTTTTTCCAGGAGATTAATCGACATGATCCCTGTGTCAATGTGATTCATCTTGAGTAACACATATATATATCGCGGTGGAGGCAAAGCGTGTTTTCTCTCTGCATTTATAAAAATATACATATTTACATTGAGAGCTTTTACTAAATCAATAATATATTGCATACAGGAATCAGACTTGTTGCTTTTTTTTGTATCGGTTGGTTAAACCTAAAGCTAATCTACGTGTATGCAATAGGTTAAATATTTAGGAAAAATGCAATTTATTGAACCTAGAGTATATAAACAGTTTAAGCAGAAAACAAAACAAAACCCAAAACACTATTTATAGTCCAAATACAGCAAAAAAATATAGTATTATTTAGAAATCAATTTATCCAAAATGACGGAATACATGCAAGTTATTATAAACATGCAGCCAATATAGAAATAGATTTACTAGATAGCAATAGATCTTTTTATTATCAGATTTCTTGTTTGAAGAAATGTTATTTTACTTTTTTAATGTGAACACAAATACGATTTGTTAAGGTGTCTTGTATTGTAAATTTGCACACTTTGTCTTATTGCACTTATTTGCGTCTTGTGATTGTCTTGCATTTTGTCATTAATTGCTTGTTGTCGGTGACATCGAGGGTGTTTTCCGTAACCAATCCGTCATATTAATGAAAGAACATTAAGTACGACATAAAATTAATCAAACAAACAAAAAATATTTGATGAGACATGTAAATCTGTCTTATTATTATGTATGCTGTGTGCTTGACGATATCTTCACCTCAGTTGTACGGATTCAGAGGAGAGTCCGTGTATATATATGGACAAGAGATAATCAAAGAGACCGACTGCATTTAGACAGATAGGTACACGATTATATAGGCTACACGGAATTCCTAGGGCTCACAAAGCAGACTTTAGTCCTCTGCTGACATTTTAAACGGTGCATTTTCATCTTAAGGTCTCGCTTAGATGTAAACGGTGATCTAAAGTTTTTTCCCCTTGAAGAGGACGTGGATTGTCCCCCTGGCTTAAAACAGGTAGACCACATAGTTCCCTTCTTTTTTAGAGACCAAAATGAGTTTTTCGTTCTTCGGAGTTGCACTATACTCTTGTAGTATGTTTAACTTATCCGTGGATGCTAAGGATTCTATTTTATACCCTTCTACTGTATTGAAACTCACTTTACATAAACCATGCTATAGTATTGTTTCAAGATATGTTTTGTGCGTCAATAAGTACATTTATAACATTTGCTTTTTATATTATATTAAGTAATATTAAATACATTCAATACCTAATCTATGTATTCGAATATTTATAAAATGTTCATTTAATATCTCGAAATAAGATTCTTATTCTTTATATTAATTAATATTAAATACATCTTATAGCTAATATATGTGCTTAAATTTCGTTTGAGACGTTTTTAAAACATACATTATTCTACCTGCCAGCAACGAAGTGTTTATTGATGACTTGTGGGCAAGATATTTTTGCCAATCATTAGATGCTCCGGTAAATACTGCATAATGTTAATTTTTTAAATTATGCATATTTTAGAATGGACTTTCTATAAAATAGATCAATTAGTATTCTCGCATTTGAAAATACCACCGTTTTATGTAAAAAAAAGTCTGTTCAAAAGCATTTGTGAAACAGCATGTTTCAATTCGTTGTATTGCTTTCATATAAAATTAATTTAATTCAAATACGAAATATACCAGTAAGTTTTAAGTGCCCACATCGGTAAAGTAATTCAATATACCCATTATATATTTATCAGCAAATTTAAAAGTGATTTTATTTATTTATTTATTGAACCATGTTTTATCAAGTATAATTGACATTGATCTCACGTATAATGAGCTAACATTATTATGTCTAGGCACCACAAACCTTCATGTAAGTGTGCATTCGAGGACTGTTTGCTCAGGAGGAAAATATAACAAAGCAAGAGAAACATGAATAAACACGAGTGAAGATAGCTATCAAAATTATTTCCTGATTATTTCAAAATGTTAGAATAACTACTGATGTGATCAACTCGAAAAATATTGACATAAACGGTAGACAATTTAACATGTAACGTCAATACTCATATCAGTGATATATTGTTAATGCAGCTTACCGGCTAAATGGGGTAACGGTAGACTATCCTGATGCCGTACATTCCAGTGATAAGGATGAAAGAAGTCTCTATGGGGGTTGATTAGGGCAGGGTGAAAGGGCATCACACCAGCACCCGGAACAAAGGGCAGAGGGGGCCGTAAATGGGTATTTCTCCCAAATAACGGGCCATTAAAAGATAAGTTTCGGTGTAGCTCTGGAGAATAGTGTGCCCATAGCTGTGGACTGGGCTGAGCATTAAGCGGCAGGCCACGGCGGACTAACAGAGGATGGTTAACGGCATCTAGATAATTCAGGCCAAATAATGGCCCGCCGTTTTCAGTGGGACTAGCTTCACAGTTTGTCTTGTTAGCCAGTAATAAGGTCCTGTCGGGCTGTCCGCTGGGGCCCCCTGACAAGGACAGGTTGAGAGCTGAGCATGGTGAACAGTCCGCTTTGGGCCGGACAATTGTGGAGCTGACTAGCGGAGTGGGTCGGTGGACACGGGGACCCGGACTGCCACTTGGCCTGTAAGAATCAACACTATGTTTAGTTCTTGTTGGTTTATCACTCGTGTTGCTCTCCTTGTCCTTGCCAATTAGCGAGTCTATAGTAAAACCACTTGTCCGACGGGCCGCCACTTCTGCGGTAAATACAGTCATACTAGACACGTCTATCCAATCTATAAACACAGCATGGTAATCCTCCCTGATTAACAAAGCGGGAAATCTTTGAAATCAAAATCTAAAATTCTTAAGTGTATTTTCTGTACAACTTTAAAATCTCAGCTAAATCCTTAAAAGCTAGTAGCAGACTATGTATGAGTTTTGTTGTTCAACGTAAAGCAGCACAAGCGTCAACCGTGATGTTCAGTGTCCGTGACTGAAATGACAGTCAGGGTACATAGACCGACGAAAAGAACTCTCCTCTATCAATTGATAATTAGAAATACACACCACAAGTAAAGCACAGTAAATATCAAGGGGAAACGAGTGACCCTGGAGACACGCGCGTTTAAGTCACTGGCTCCTCGCGAACATTGGGACGACATTTCCAAACATCCGTCTCTCTTATTGGTCAATACATCTTCAAAAGACCACTTTGGCTTTCTGATTGGTCCGTGATGCTGTAAGTGACCTGTCAATCTCAGCAGCCTGTGACCAATAAGAGTTGCTTCCCTCGCTAAGCAGCTTGAATCAGCCAATTTCAGAGCCATTCATCTCTCGTATGTTCATTCTCCTGAAGGAATGACGATATGCTCATTGCGACTTCAAATTAGTTAAAATCTGCTAACATATTTAACATAATTTTTGGGAAAAAATAAATTTTGCAGCAATAAACTTTACTTATTATAGTACATCTTATATACACTTTAACTTGGTCCCCAAACGTATTTACACTCAAACTTTCAGACAGGTTTTCTCAGAAGCTCATCCTTAAATACTCATCCCTCATTCAATTTGGTTAGTTTTACCTTCCAAACGAAAGTTCACAAAATTAAAATTAAAAAAATTAAACAACACCATACTGCAAAACTGTATCAAAAAAGAAATACAATAGGCTATATAATAAGCTAAACATGAAGCGCTTTTATATAAATACAGTCAACCTTACATTGTGCAATTATATGTCAATTCATTTTAATATATTTTTTATGTATTTTATTAACTTTTCGAAAAACCATATCCGGAGAATATGTGACATTGCTTGTAAAAATTGTGTCAAATGCCACCATTAAACTTTAAAAGGGTTTTTGGTGCTGAGAAACTAACAATTATTTTATTAAACTAGAATGTTGGCCCCAGCAGCCAATGGTTAGCAAGCATCCCAAGTGATGGCATATACATTTTTAATTATCTACATTTATAAAATATAACAACGTCCTATTATGCTTACGGGTTCAATAACCGTTGTCATATTCTCATATAATTATTTTAACCGAGTTAGAAATCAAACGATTAATAAAAAATTAGCGGTAGTCTGAGAAATAGTGACATACCAATAAGGAAAAATATTGACCAGAAATCGTGTTTGAAGAACGGATTTAGTTGTCCTGAATCACAAGAATTGCACTCTACACAACTTTTAAGAATAAAAGATAAAACGGTATTTGTATTATACATAATATTCTCCAGAGCGCATATTTTCCTCACTTTAAAAATATGATATTCTATATCTCAGGATTATAAAAAAAAAGTTTGGTATAAAATAGTACGAAGTGTATCCGAAGTAGTTTATTTTGGAAGGATTTAATCGAATATCGAAACAGATGATGATGATTTTGGTTTTGATGGGGCATGCAGCTCTACTCGTATAGAGTCTATTCGCCCCAATATCGAAACAGTAATATAGATATAAGATGTCATAGGCTAATTCTAAATATGGTTTCTTCCGTTGTTTGGTCGTTTTCTGTTCGATGTCTCACGAAAATAAAACTACAATGTCTAAATTTAACAAAGCACAATAAATCTGGTCATCTGGATAAAATGTACCAAGAGGTTACCTTTAACTAGTTTATTAAAGATAGGTCTACATTTATAAATTTGTTATATTAAAATCAACGCGATAGGGTGCTAAATTGAGCTATGGTCATGTCAGATGATCCTTAAAGGGAACACAATGGCGAGTCAAATCACACAAAAATGAATAAATAATGCTAACAATTACTGTTTTGTATTCAGATGGTCACGTTTATTTTGTTTTGTTATATGTGTGTTTTCCTTAATGTTTGAAAATTATGCATTCCTAAATGGCTAATGTGCGTAGTTTTGGTAAACATTATGAAATATCTTAAATCTATTGTCTTTGTAATGCGGAGTCTATATAGCTAGTAGCTATACTTCACATGTATTTTCTGATTAGTTCGACACTTTGTCATTGCGTGAGAATAATTGTTTGACCGTGTCAATATATCAAAACACATTAGAAAAAAACATTTGATGCATCTTAAGAAGTAAATGACATGTTAACTAAGCTTTTGCTGAAACAAACCACACAATCACTAAAAGGGCTTCCATCGTACTGTCTTGTTATATTGGAAAACAGTATATTGTTAAGATGAATAAAGGAATGAATGAATGAATGAATGAATGAATGAATGAATGAATGAATAAATGAATGAATGAATGAATGAATGAATGAAT
>JAUELC010174131.1:0-11039 GCA_031471745.1 Cryptochiton stelleri | reverse complement strand
AAATATAGATCACCAAATATCGCTCACCAAATGTAGATCACCAAATATCGCTCACCAAATATAGATCACCAAATATAGATCACTAAATATAGATCACCAAATATCGCTCACCAAAACTGGCATTTGTTTAGAGTGCTAGAACACAGCAGTCCACAGTAGTGTTTATCTGAAATTGTTTATTGGCACGGAAAACAAAGATTGGCAGTATCCATGCACCTAGGGATAATTCGGCTACCCTTTTATCATGTAGCTCGTGCAGTCGGTAGAGTTGTGGCCCTTCAAACTAACGGACACGGGTTCGAATCCCAAGTGGAGACATGTCAATGTGTTTATCTCTACGTGTATGAAATATATATTCAGCAGAGTAAGAATAAGCTAAAAGTACATTGGTTGAACTATTTCTATACTTAAAGAGAAATTAACACCAAATAAATCAAAGCATATATTTTACCAAAAACTGTCTAGAGCTAGAACCAAATAACTCAAAACAAATATTTTAGCAAAAACTTCTAGAGGCAAAACCGAAATACCCAAAACATTTTTTTTTTTTCAAAAATTACATAGAACCAATCAATTCAAACAATATAACTTGTCAAAAATTGTCTAGTACCAAATAAACCCATTCATATATTTTTGCCAAAAGCTGTCTAGAGCTGAACCAATAACCCAAAACATATATTTCGTCAATAACTTCATAAAACAAAACAATCCAAACAATATATAGAGCAGAATAAACCCAACTGTATATTTTTGACAAAAACCATCTTAATCCATTCATCCAAATAAAACTCAACCGTATACTTTGTCTTGACCGGATTAAAGTATATAGGTTTCTAAGCTTCCATTATTGTGTCGTGTCAACAATGCATTGTTAATCGAAAATACTCTTCCTAATCTTCCTGTGTTAATCGTAATCAACCATCAATATTCTTAAAAACAATCGATATAGAATTGTTAGTGTGGTAATCTTGTCTGCCAGTGTTCGGGCGTTCATTTCCGGACGCCCCTTCAAACTGGCACTGTCTACCTCAATATAATGGTTAGTCAAATGAAGCAATCTGGATAACTTTTTTATCATATTTTACTTGGTGACCTTAATTAACTAATTGTCAAGCATGACACAACTTTTAAAACTGGGGGTCGTGTCGGATGGGGGTTTTGGGGAGGAGGGAGGGCTGAATGATGATGGACAAGGTCATTTCCAAGGACATTTTTAAAAAATAGGAGAAAGGGGAGGGGAATAGTACACGACACGAATGGTATTTCACTTCTATGACGACAACTACCAGACGGACGCCACCAACAACACAATTCCCAACACCCCAGATCAATTTCCTTCCTAAATAACTACGAATTTGGAAAATTAATATACAATTATTTTTCAACTGCATGACGTTGCTCATGGAATCCAATTGTGTCGTGTTGAGTACTGGGCTCTTCAATTATTTTAGGCAGTAAAAACAACAAACTTTTAGTATACATAAATGATATTTTGTGGCAACGAGTTAAGAGCATCACACCAACTTACAAAAAGGTCATCTTTCCAGCTTCTAGTCTGGGATTTGTTAACATCCTAAAATTTAACAGTTATCTGTATTTTCTTTATTGTAATTTTGATTTCTTTGATTGTGGTTTTCCGCCGTTCTTAAGTCTATTTCACTAATATGACGACGTGTCACTCCAATGGGTGACGGACAACAACCTCGAAATCACTGGCAACAAACAATGACATGATACAAGACAGGCACTTGACCTAAAAGATAGTGCAATATGAGCAAGCGTGCACATATCGATGCAAGGCACCAAATCAAATCGGCTTTGTGTTGCTCGGAGAGCACCAGGAAGCTCCCACCAGCCACCCGCTCTTCACTGAGAACAAATAGCAGCCAGGGGAAGATAAATTCCGTTCAGTGTTTCAGATAGCCCAGCAAGCATGGCATAGTGTCTGAGTGGCATGTAGGACACGAGCTCTTCTGAATCTCACCCTCCGCCCTCACCATAGGCACCCAGCGAATTCCTATTGTTTTATATTGTCCTAAGAGTGTGGAAAGCGTTCACTATCTTGTTAGAGGCTAATTGGTACTTCATAAGTATGGTGGACTTTTCAAGGCATATAGGTGGTACCTTTATAAAATTAACCAATATTCAGTAAATATCCATAAAATAAGCCACAAAAATGACTATATAGGCAAATCACTTGTGACACTGAGAACGAATTATAATAAAGGATTTTAGTGATTATTTACCGAATAATAGTTAATGTTATGGAAACACAAACGATGTGGCATGAAATGTCCCCCATACTTTTGAAGTACCAATTTATCTCTCACAAGGTGATGAAATGATTCTTCAAACTTAAGACATAATTTTTTTAAACTACTTGATAAAGTCTAGCTTTTTAGACTAACTTTATTTTTAGGTGTTACCCTCCGTTAAACGTTCAGTTGAAGTCAAGAGATACATCACGAATTTTACCATTTGCACCGATCCAATTCCTGTAGTTTCCTGTTGTAACGTGATTTGAATGTTGGCGCATTTTTCTTTAACCATATGAATAATTGATTACAAAACACTTTTGTCCACTTACTTTCGCATTAAATCCTTGATTTCGCTTTCCTCCATTTCGAAGCCCAGTTCTTCAAATGCTTCCGTTATTTCATCAATATCCAACTTACCTGCAACAAAAAAAGCCACGAATCATTATCAATCACTTTAAATATATATTTTAAAGCAGTTATTTACTTTAAATTGGACACTTGTCTTCAATAATAAATATAGAAAAAACGGTATAAAATTTGACCAGCGAAAATTGCCACGGCGACATTTGCCCCGGCGACAATTGCTTCGACGACAATTGCTCCTGCGACAATTGCTCCGGCGGCAATTGCTCCTGCGACAATTGCTCCGACGACAATTGCTCCGACGATAATTGTCGCCATGAATGGTACCCAATCCAGCAGGTCAATATTGGGGTCGGAGTAAATGTCGCCGGAGCAATTGTCGCCTGAGCAACTGTCGCTCTAGCAATTGTCGTCTGAGCAAATCTTGCCGGAGCAATTGTCGTGGATTCGTCGATAGTAACCCGAGCTCGGTCAGTAAAGGCTCAGTAGAGTGCTGGTCTTTATAACCAGAGGTACCAGGTTCGCATCACGACAATGATATTTGCATCTCTCTCCGCAGTAATAAAATAATTATACACCTACCATCTTTGTTTTTGTCTAAGTTTTGGAATGCTTTATAGAGTTCTTTCTCGTGTTCCAGCATGAAGGTGAGAAATTCACTGAAATCCAGGGAGTCGTTTCCATCCGTGTCAGTCCTGTTAAACAATTTCTGTGGAAGAGAAAAAAAAACAACGTACAGATCAGTAATCTGACTTATCGTTGATTTATGTTTATTTTTTATTTTTTTTTTTGCTTGGGGTTTTACGCCGTAAGTACGGTGTAAAACCACAGCCAGAGAAAGAAACAATGATTAACCTGATCAATTGAGTAATATATTCAAGTGAATTGCTAGATTGGAAGATTTCAAGCAATTTGCATAGACCGTGGAAAAGACGGTCGAAGGCAACGTCACATTTTAATGCCTGCGTATATGTCTTAAATGATAAAGTTCTTCTCTTTTCTAAACTGTATGGACATGTCTTCTTTTTTATGTATGTCAATAATTTAAGCTTAAATTGTTAACGACAATATGTGTTTGTTAATATATAGATTGCCAATCGAATGTGACTTTGATGACGGAATATTTGACATTTAATTTGGGTGATAACCCAACTGCGATTTAAACTCACGACCCCAATGACAGTCAACCTATTGTCAAGCGATACATGACGAACTGTCTACGCCACTCTACCAACTTCATTTGTATAAAATGGTCAAATTGATTCACTGTGGTTATTAAGCTTGTATGTAATAACTAGACATTTTTAATGAGTTAGTGAACTCTAAAGCGAGGTCGCTGACCTTTGACCTGATCAATCGACCTATGAGACCATTTCAACTCTTCACGTGGCGTGATTCTCCAGTTGTAATTGGTCAATTCGACCTAATATTATGATAAATAGTTCTATTTTATTTCTCTATTTTCTCTGCTGTTTTCTGCTCTATATTGGTGTGGTATGTATCTGATGTCATATACGATACGTTTATCTCCATGAGATGCAAGTTTTGCCACTTGCGCCAAATATGACGCAAATGGCCTTAAAAAT
Organism: Cryptochiton stelleri; assembly: GCA_031471745.1. Taxonomy (NCBI): domain Eukaryota; kingdom Metazoa; phylum Mollusca; class Polyplacophora; order Chitonida; family Mopaliidae; genus Cryptochiton; species Cryptochiton stelleri. Next base: position 6,832 of record JAUELC010174131.1, on the reverse strand, counting down.
GGCCAGAATACAAAATAGCCGTAAATCGAAGGGGACGGAAGTTACCGGAGATAGGCGATTGGAACAATGAATGGCAGTTATACACTTCTAGTTAATAAACCTCTGGTATTACTTTAAACAGTAGAAACTCTAATATAAAGGTAGATAAATCGTATCAATGACTTTTAAAGTATTGTGCTCTTAGTTTGTATGATGGGTGCACAATCGCGCGACAGCCACATTAGGAATTTAACTGTAGACCTGTGGTGGACGTCTGATGCCACGTTGTTTATGTCTCCATAACATTGACTACTTTTCAATAAATAACCACTTAAATCCTTCACAATATTTGTTTATCAGTCCATTAAGTGGCCTATTATTTGAATGACTATTTAAATGGATATTTGCTAAACAATCGAGGTAATTTGATTGAGGTATCGCCAATATGGCACGAAAAGTCCACCATACAATTTTAGACTTAATGTGGCTCAAACAGGATAACGAAACTATTCCAAACAATTAGACACCATTTTTGAAAACTGTCGTTACGTTTGTTCTATACACTTTAAGTTTATATATATGTTTTCTTTCCCCTTAACCGATGCTTTTTTAAAACTAATTATAATATCTTTGTTATGTAACCACTACTGTTCTGTTTCCCCGTGCGATTCACTTGAACAACCCGGAAATCCGCTGCAGTCTAAATAAATACACTCTACATTTATATATTTGAAAAAAGCAATTGTAATTAATGAAGAGATTCGCTGATGTAATTAAGTCCAGGAAACCCACACCTTTCCAGCAAACATGGTAGGCCTCTTCATATTATATGACTACTGTTTTACATGGGTTTATGTTTTATCGTTACTTCAATTACGTAACAGACTGGCTGTATGAAACACTACACACAGACTCGCTGTCATACACACTACACAGATGCATCGTTTGTATATATCTGTCGATGTCAATCGTTTCTTTGGGGTGTTAAGAGTTGTTGTTTATAAGCTAAGGACTTTATTACGTTTAGATGGGGCAAGATAGGTGCCAGAATTGTTTTCTCCTGGTGTAAGTATATGTGTTAAAATGTTCTTTTGCTCGAATTTTCCTCTTCTATGCCCGAACCTGTTATATGTACTGTCTATTAACCAGAAGTATGCAACTCCCTTTTAGGTAATGTCCACAGCATTGTGGACCAAGCACCCTTTTATGACGTATGATGTGACGTAGCACACAATTAAACTCGGTAGAGCACATATTTGTGACTGATGAACGATGGGAAATTTTTATTTGTGACAGCCTGTTACACCAAAAGGCTGCACCGTAAAACTCCTCTTTTATGACTCCACCACGACTGGCCGTTTATAAATTTGCCAATGTACTGTATTGATAAATATTATACTTGTGTAAAATAAATATCATTAAAATCTAGGTAAAATACATGAACAAATTCATGGAATGTGTTCAAAAATGTCACTTCCGTCACAGGTTATGTTTGTAGGCCTATATTTCCCCGATTATGCAAATTTGTACCTTTTGACTGACCTATATATAGGTCAGCCTTTTTGACCAATCAGCTCTAACTGATGCAATAATGTGAATTACCCAGCATTCCGCACTGAGAAAAAAGGATCTCATATATGACGTCGCTATTATTTGCTGGCCTACAATGCCGTGGACACTACTTATATGAGAGTTGCATACTTCTAGTTAATAGACTTCGGGTACGATTCATTGAAGGTGGTTCAGCACCCAATGCGCTATCCACTGAGCCTTGGAGAGGTCCAAGTAAACTTGAGACTTCATATTGTTCTAGTCTTCTAGAGACAGCTGAAAACTCAATCTATAGACCTACTTTTTGTTTATTCCGAAGGGCTACCATATGGATTTATGTTGATCGAGAACATAGGGCAGGCCTACTAGTTCAGAAAATGATAGGACTAGACAGAGCCAGGTACATGAATCAAAACAACGGCATTCAGAGTTGGGCACCAAATCGCCAAGAAAAATAAAACGACACAAAAAGAAGGCCGGTTGGCTGAGTGGTCTTGGTGGCCGGTATTGTTACTGCTGGTGATTCGGTGCCTGACTCTGAGGGTCGTGAGTTCCACTCCCATACGGCCTCAGCAAATAATTTTTTCTGTACAAGTTTCTGTTATAACTTGGTGAGTGTGGTCCCAAAACAACAAAAATACTATTTAATGGTCACTTTCTGAACGACACCGACATTTTTTTCATGACAGAAGTTCGTGCGTGTTATGTTTATTTATTTATTAGCTTTGTGGTTTTATGTGTTGTTGTCTTTGTTGTTGTTGCTGTCGTTGTTGTTGTTGTTGTAGTTGTAGTAGTTGCAGTGGTTATGTAACATAAAGTCACCGGCAGACACACCAGACACAGTCTTTTCAATTTCAAGCAATCGTTTTTTACTGTGTTTTTTGTTTTTGTCGGGGAATTTTATGAATCAACCTTGAGAGAGAGTTAATTATATCTCCACGGTAATAACTCATAATGGGAAATTAGCTATGACTCAACATTGTGGCAAAACAAATACGTTTGTAGTTATTTAAGAGTAAAAAGCCGGGCGAAATCTGAGAGTTATTATCAGTTTTTTTTGCAGACAGAAATCTCCGTCGTGTTGTCATGGTGAGTTGTTGTTGATGTATGGGTAAGGAGTGTATAATTGTGTACTTATATGTCAAGGCCACGGCAGCCATAACCATGGAGATACTAGAGCACTGGGTCAACATTCCAAAACATATAACAAACCTGAATGTATTGTGTAACACAAAGCAGCATGAATATATTTATAACGTAGTGGAACAAACTGGAAATGTTAATACTTTGGCAGATCTTTGTTTTTAATTGTGATTTAGAAAATGTTATTTATGATACGTAGGTGAATTGTCAGGGTTTATTATGTATATGTAGGTGAAATATCAGGATTCATTATTTTTATGTACATGTAGGTGAAATATCACGATTTCCAAAAGTGTTTTTTAGCTGCCATATTGAATAATACTTTTGTTTACACACTTTGTTATTACACTTTGAATTGTTTTCCGTTAAATGCCTTCCTTTCTATTGTGTGCACGACATTTTGTGAATGTGGCCCGTTGAGTCAAATTAAAGGGGGTGAAATGGTTTAATTTTATAGAACATAACAGTATGTTCCTTTATTGTTGAAGGTGTTCTTATTGTTATTTTGTCTCTTAGTTGTCAAAACACATTTACTGCGCTCTGTGTGACCCGGGCCGTAGGCTCTACGGTTCGGCTCTTGTAGTTTTTTTTTAAATAGTAGAATCACATCTTATTGAAAATGTTTAAATGGTTCAATAACCAATCTGAACACATTTTTCTTAATTTAGCAATATTTATCAAACATGCTTTGAAATCAATTGATTGTGCTATACATAGCATATAACCTGTAGTATTTGACTATATTTTGCTACACACTGCTGCCTGCTATGTGAATGAGTTGTGAATGTGTTACCCTTTATACCAAGTATACTGGTCAGGGTGAATACAAGAATTGAATTAGTCACCGCCCCACTAATGCTGGCTATCGAGAGGTACATTTTAAGCTAAGGACATGTCGACATGGGATTTAATGAAACTGTTCCTATTTGAGACATATTTGCTCGCCATAGTAAACACGCAAGATTCCTTTCACCAAACCTTTATTAATCTTTTCTGTGCCTCCTTGTCCCATTTAAATAGTTATGTGATGCATCACGTGATGTGTTTTGTTTTGATCGATCGCAAGCAATGCAGTTGCAGAAAAGTAGAACATGCTCTACTCGCTTGCGATCAACTGCAACCAGTTGTACCCAGTCGCAAGAGCGAACATGTCGACTGCGATTGTGTGAAATCAGTTGCAGCCAGTTGCAGTGAGATGCTGGTAGTTGAGTTGAGATGAGTTGAGATGGATCGCAAAGTCGACATGTTCTTAGCTTAAGGCAAGATGGACACTATGAGATGCCACTACCATTTAAGGAAATAGCACCAAACCTACCAAACAACAAGGCCATGGCGATTCATCGTCTCATGGTATTGAAGAGGCGTTTTCTGTCAATGTGCAAAGTATCGCCATGACTACGTCACATTCATGGAAAATGTGATCAACGATGGCCTTGTAGAGGAAGTTCCTGAATCTGAGATTTGCACCAGAACGGCTGGGTCTGGTATGGGATATGCCACCTAAAGAAAATGGTGTGTTTTTTGATTGCAGTGCCAGCTTCCGCGGTGAATCATTGAACAACCACCTGCTTCAGGGGCCTGACCTCACCAATGGCCTTGTTAGTGTCCTCTGCAGGATTCGCCAGGAGCGTGTAGCCTTATGTGCGACATAAAGGAAATGTTTTACCAGTTTAAGGTTAGTGAAAATCATTAAGATATTCACCCCACCTCAGATCCCATAGAGTTAAGGATGAGTGTCCACCTCTTTGGATGTGTCTCAGCTCCTGGATGTGCCGATTTTGGGTTGAAACAGACAGCCACTGACAATGAAGCCAATTTGGGACATCAGCAGCAAACTTCATCCATAGAGATTTTTACGTTGAAGACAGATTGAAGTCCTATGCAATGGTCCAGGAAGCAATTGTGTGTAGTCGTCAAATGTGCGCCAAAAGAGGCTTGAAGTTACATAAGTTTGTGTCAAACCCAGAGGCCGTTATTGTCACAATCCCAGCAGAAGATTGTTCCCCACGAGTCAAAGCCACGAACTGACTAGTGACAACATTGGCTGTAGTATTAGATCTTGGAGTGAGTGGTGCATAGAGTTGGATGCCTTTAAATTCTGTATCATACTCAAAGACCAGCCTTTGACTCGAAGTGGGATTTTATCCATGGTGAATTCGGTGTACGACCAGTTAGGTTTAGTAGCCCGATAATTTTGATTGGCAAACAGATTCTGCAGCAAATGTGCAGAGATAGTGCTGATTGGTACAGTTCACTGTCAGAGGAACTTAGGCCTATTTGGGAGCATTGGAGACAAGGCCTACATTTACTGGAAACCCTTAAAGTGAAACAATGTTTTAAACCGAAGAACTTTTGCAGGATTTTTACATTTTCGGTTAGTAGATCACAATCAGACTAAACACTGTTCCATAGTTATGGGAAAGACCAGAGTGACCCCCTCTTAAACCCGTAACAATTCCGAAACTTGAACTCATCACTGCAGTAGTTTCAGTGAAGGTAAGAAGGTAACAAACGCAAAATCGTGATGGATAAGCACTGAGAAAATTTGCAGATTTTCTCCGTCAGTGCAACACAGCTCTACAAACTATCCCAAGTCTTTGAAGATAGAGAGAATCAAAAGATGCTCCCTAAACTCCCAGAATGGTTAACATTGCGATGGGTAAGGAATGTATCTGAATCAAGAGAGAAGAGAGGGATGTTCCCATCATTCAGCGAGTTTGAGCATTTTATTGTAAAGGAAGCAAATTTTCCATGGCCGCAATAAGCATTGTAAAGCAGAGTAAAATTTCAGAGACAGAGAAAACTCTTAAAACTGAGAGAAACGACAGAAAGTGATATACTGGTGCTAGAAAGTTCTAGATGGGTGCAAAAGATGCATCACCTGCCAAATAAAGCCTACTGAACATCAGCCATGTCCCGTGTGTAGCTATGATCACAACATTGACGATTGCAAGCGTTTTTTACAAAAGTCTATTGAGGCTCGGAAAGACTTTGCGAAAGAAAACAACCTGTGTTTTGCATGTCTACATAGATGACACAGATCTAAATCATAACACAGTGATCAACAAGATTGAGCAAAAAGGAGAAGTATTTGCTACCAGCTCTTCTCTCAGTTCGCCATTTCAAACAAAAGCTCCATGGTTGTTCCGTTGTGGATTTTCCACAGCGACAAACCAGATCGTGAAGTCATGTTCTGCGCTGTTCTTGACACATAGTCTGACATGACTTTTCATTTGAACGAAATGTGCAGTAAATTTGGAGTAAGTGGAACAAATGTGAAACTCAGCCTTTCTATAATGTGCTCGAGGAAACAACTGATAGGTAGTCGCAAAATTGAAGGCCTCGTGGTTGGCGCGCAGGGAAATTCATGCCAGCAGACCGGTCACATACACCTACACCCCAGATGGCAGAACAACTGTCATATTGGAGGAAAATAGAAAATAAACTGATGCCTTTGTCGAATGCTCAGGTAGGTCTCTTAGTTGGATACAATTGTTCTCTTGCATTAGTTCCTTGAGAGGTAATCTATCCCCCCTGTTAATGATGAGCCCTATGCTAAAAAAACAGACCTTATTGTAGGTATTGTGGGACCTATTAAGTTTGCTTCAGTCAATGACCCCATCGGAACGTCCTCAAACTTTGACCTGTGAATTCCCTCAAAATGTCTGCCTTCCTGATGACAAAGGTAAGTCTTCAAAATATGACCCAAAGGTTGATTCTATTTGTTTCAGGACCACTATTAAGGAAATCATTAACCCTTTAAAGATTTTCGTATGATGGTTTTGGATTTTGGCGAACAGAAATCCAATGAAAAAACATTGTCTCAGGATGATAGGAAGTTTATTTCTAAAGTGTCAGCAGGTGTCCACTTAAAGCTAAGGACATATCGACATGCGATCCACTGAAACTGAGGACAACTGGACGCAGTCTACATGTTTGTCATGAACATGTCGACATTTAACAAAACGCTTGTGATCCATTGCAGCTGAACATTACCTAATGGGTCAGGAACAGGTCGACTGCGATCAGGAGCAACTGGGAATAAGTGCGCCTGCGCACTGTGTAGCCATATTACTGTCACATGATCAACACTAATCAGGTGAGGCAGTCAGAAAAATACCCCATTTACCCAAAGTGAATGTTATTTATTCAATATAGC
>JAUELC010174020.1:0-11039 GCA_031471745.1 Cryptochiton stelleri | reverse complement strand
ATAAGTTTATATAAGTAGGTTGATTAATGATTATTTCCCTGTATTGTACCGTCATCAAATATGTAACATGTATACCTCTCCTGCCATCCTGAATGGCAAAGAGTTAATACAATGGACTAACCTGAAATTTCTTACATTTCAATTTTTTTTTTAAGATATATATTTTTTTCATTTTATTTTTGTTACATTGAGCTTAGGTTTTCAGTAACCGGTTTGCATTCTTTAGCTTACAGGTACATATGTTATAATTTATTCCATTTCAATTTTTTGTTAATTTATATATTTTTGAATTTAATTTTGTTTATATTGAGCTTAGGTTTTCAGTAACGGTTTTACATCCTTTAGCTTACAGTAACATATGTTCAATTTCTTATATTTCACATCTTTTTTTTTTTTTTTTTATTCGTATTTTTTTTTAATTCGTATTTTTTTTAATTCCATTTTGTTTATTGTCGTGGAGAATATTTTTTTAATCTTTTTAAATGTTTTTTATGCAAAATTATGTTTCTTACATAAAAGCATGCACATGCAGTTTGCAGCCTCCAAAAAAGCCAATAAAGCTTTGGTGAGTGCTGTAGCAATTTTCAAGGTTGCATCGTACATTAAGTCTGTACTGATACTGTAATTATGAATTAATTTCCATATGGGTGTAGGCGTTTTAACTGATAGGATCAATATCTATTTTTGTGGTTTATTTCCGGTTCAGTGTTTTTGCAAATGTTGCAGTGTTTTATGAACTAAATGCCTATTTTGGCAAACTGTTGGTGTTCTCTGAACCCCTTGTTTTGCCAAGGGCAAGTTCTGAAAATTGCCCAATTAATTCATGCAATTTCCTTCCAAGATAGAACTGTTTCTTCGTGCGATATTTCGTTCAGTTGATGTTGTTGTATTTAAAGTAAGCAATCTAGCTCGTTTACTTTAACCCCATGCCCTTATCAATACGACGTTCGTCGTTGTTAATCTCAGATCTCTATATATTTTAAACACTCCATGAAAATAGTATTGGTTTCAAGACGTTGTTTCCGTCGTTTAAGACTCTATAATTCAATACAAGAGCCACCTCATATAGCCTAACACGAAGTGCCTATGTCTACGTGCAATTGCATACGGGTCATTAATTCCGTTATTTTATGTCCAGTCTTCATTACTCTAGTCAAATATTAATGACTTAGTCTGAACAGAGAGGATTCGGAACAGATCACCAAACCCTGATCCATTATAGAATTGGTATTCAACGCTTTTACGGTGGACATAAATAAACCACTACTCTTGTGTATTACCTTATCGGCGTTTAAAGACAAATAAATTAAAACTGTTTTTTTTTACATCTTCATTCTTTATGTCACATCGACACGATTGTCGTCAGGAATTACTCTACCAATGCATTGGGGGTAGCTTTACAATGGTTACTTTATCGTCAGCAATGTGGTCAAGCAAATCATAGAGGAGACTGTTTTCCTAACAGTGGCATAGTTTTCATAATCAATCCAGTATGTGCTTGATGCCGTATTGGAGGTTACAATTTACACATTTTTCTTCTTCGTCCAGAAGACATTTTTTTAGTATACCACATCTTGCTATAATCATATGGTCGTTTCGAGACATTCCATGTGAATACATGTTCGACGAAATCTTGTACGTTGTGGAGTTAATTCTAGATGTCCTGATCCCATACTTCCTGCCTTAGTTTAAATATGTATTTCGAAATGTTGGGCTTGACGATCATTATAGTATATTTAATAATAATATCTTTATTTATGATCAGCTGGTAAGGCCACAGACTCGAATACATGCATGGTTATATACTTATACAACATGTTGACATATACATTTACCTTTCGTGAACATATTCAATTTGTATTTTCATGTGTTAAATGTTTAACAGGTGGGTACTCTTGATCAGGGCAAAATAACAGAACTGTGCTAGTGAATTTACAACGTGTGTTTGTTTTGATGACATCAGCAAAATAAATCTATACAGAGATATATTCTGTATGAATTTCTTTGGAATGAATTCAGTACGCAACTCTTCGTATTGATCACAAACGAGAATAAAGTGGAATTGAGACTCTATTTTGTTAGAATTACAAACTTTGCAACATCTACAATCTTTATCAATGTTTGTAAACCTGCCAGTGTCAATCAAAAGACCAACGGTGCCCACACGAACTTTCGCTAGAGCAGTTCTGTATTTATACATCATACTAGTATTTGACTGTTCTGTATATAATTCGCATTCCAAATCGCTTTTGTATTGATTATAATTATCATATCTTGAGCTAGCGTACAAGTTGGTGCGCCAATTTTGTAAATCATTGTCTTCTAAACGCTGTCGTACTAGTGACACAAAAATAAATTCTTTGCCAACTCCTTTGTTAACCCATGCATAACCGAGGCCTAAACTATATAACAGCTCTCTTATATTACTCGCCCACGTCTGCTTACCATTACGGTCTTAGTAACATAACATTTGATAGGGTTTATGTGGGTACCTTTTGGGTGTCATAGCCAGAATTCTTAACAAATATTTTATAGACCTTAGTACAGTTACACAATATAAAGATCGCCGACAACATTCACCCAACGCCATTGCATTTGGAGTGCTTATTCCAGATCTTAACCATCTCCTACAAGCTAGACTTTGTACCCTTTCAATTTCCTCAAACCTGTGTAAGCCCCATCATTCTGAGACATACGTCAAGATTGGAACAATTTTGGTGTCAACAATTTTGAAGAAGACATCAAAGGGCCATGTCTCCTAGGTACCACATACTACGCATTATCTCTAGTTATTTGTACATAGACACATTCTCTAATTGTTCATTACCAATATACCATTTGTCTCAATTACATAATCTTCCACCTTTTCTGAACACTATAACTTTAGTTTTTAATATGTTAACGGAAAGCTTCCAGGATTCACAATACTTATTTAATACATTTAGTTGTGTCTGTAAACCAGTGCCTGTATAGGAAATTAGAGCTATATCATCTGTAAATAAGAGTACAAAAATATCAACATCAGGGTACAGTTGAACGCCCTCCGTACCTTCCATACAATCATCTTTACATAATTCATTAATGAATAATGTAAACATCAAAGGGCTTACGACACTTAAGTTGCACACCCAATGGACAATCAAATGATTCAATCAAATGCCTCAGTTAGATCCCCTTCACATCTTACACAAGATTTAACCTCTCTGAAAACAGCTTTTAGACAGTTAAATATTTTACCATTCAATACATGTTTGAAAAGTATGAAAAATAACTTTAACCGTTCCACGCTGCCAAACGCCTCGTTAAAGTCAACAACTGCTACATATAACTTCCCTTTGCGTTTTGTTAAATGTTTTTGGATACATGCTGTTATTTTCTACCCAGTCGGATAGTCTTCTGTGAAGAACAGTAGTAAATATTTTGCTTAATACACTCTCGAGGGTAATTCCGCGATAGTTACCGGGTTCGCGCGTTTCACCGTTTTTAAATAAGGGTTCAGGGAAGGTTCCAGTATCAAATATATGATTGAACAGTGTATGCATGTAATCTATAATATAGCATGGTGCAAATTTAAACAGTTCAGATAGAAGCCCATCGATACCTGTGGATTTATTTATTTTTAAACTTGTAAAAGCTTCTCGAATCTCAATGGCACTTTTTGGGGAATTCAATATATCGTTTATAGATTCATTATGAGTTTCATCTGGAACATCTTGTTCTAAGTCCTCGTGCCTATTTCTGATCTGCCCTTGAAATAAAGTACTAAAGTAAGTAAACCAGCATTCCTTTGTTATTAAATTGTGTTGTGTTTTCGTTCTTATATTTTTAAGAGAGGACATGAAGGTCTTGCTATCTTTTGCACACAGGTCATTCAATTGTTGTTTCTTGAATTTATGTCTTTTATTTAGAAATAATGACATGCATTTGGTTGATTCTCATGCATAGTTTGTTTGGATTTATCCCACTTATATTTGATGACATGATGCTGTATCTTAGAAAAATACTTTTCGGACTGGACAGATAATAAAATAGGCATATGTTTAGATTCGCATCTATTTTCAACATTGAAGTCATTTACAACAGATAAAATATTGCTAGACACTATGACAGTAGTCAATGACACTAGCACCATTATAACAGAGGTAGGTAAAGGCACAGCTTGTTGCAACTTGTGCAGTTTAACATATATAAATTCAAGGCACTGCATAGGTCTAAAAACGATTTACCAAACCTATTAACGGTATAGTCTTGAGATACTCTATTATTTTCCAGTTCGTTGTTGTCATTTACGTCACCAATAACTACTGGGTCATTACTATTAGGTAATAGGTTTGCAGTCCGTGCATTGAAATCACCACCAATTATTATCTCCGGATCCTGGCCTACTGCGGAAAGAATATCTAAAAGTAAATGTTCTGATTCAGAAATACCGTTATTGTTATCAGTTAATTTTTAACATGCAGAATTGTGTGGGGGTATTTACACACTGCCGAACAGAATATCATTGTTAATACAAAATGGGCTTCCGTGGATTGTAGCAAAAATTCCAAATCTGTTTCTTCGAACAATTTTAAAGAATCCAGCAATTGGGAAATGAACAAATATACATATACCGCCGGAAAATCGACCTTTGTCTGCTGTTCGGGAAGCAGGAGCCGAGAAGGCTACATAACTACGGAGATATTCACACAATTTGTCTTCGCTAAGAGCACACAATGTCTCCAAAAAACAAATACCAGTGTGTGTCTTTATATACGAAACAAAGTCAGAGTCAATAAACTTTTGCAGGAGTCCTTTTATATTCCAGAAGAGTATATTCCACGACGAGTCAGGTTTATGGCCACTGTTCGGACACCACTTGGCCGACTGGACACAGTAGGAGGAGGCTCTCTAGTATGGTCTTCGGTCACCATTCTACCGCCTTTGAAGTATCTGGATTTCCCCTCACTTTTTAATTGGCGTTATTTTTCTCGTTGTCTGTAGGTCAAATCATTGGCTACCCCGATTCCACGCTCTTTAACTTCTTTACGGTTTTGCAGTGCATTCATTTTGTCATCCCAGTGTAAAAACTTGCATATCAAGGGTCGAATTTTATTACTTGATTTTTTACCGAGTCTGTGAGCCCGCACAATACACAATTAGATACCCATGTGCCTGAATATCTCTGGCTATCGCAATGTTTGACCTATATGTTTTATATCATTCTATTTTGTGCAGAATATATCATGGAGTGAGACTTCCATGTTAACAAGTCAGTAAACGTTGTTGGAATAATAAGCAATTAGCTAAATAAATAGACACATAAATAATTTACAACAAATTCGACCACATTGTCCAAGGAGATATTGAGTATAAAATGTTTTAAGCTATTTTTACCGCACACAAATTTGCCCATAGTATTGTAAATATGTCTTACGCTTGAAAAAGTAAAGCCATTTTTATTTTAGGTTGCTGCATCAAGTGCTTGTGTACACATATACTTTATACCATCAGTGTTAATGAATTCAAATTTGTATTGACTGTCGCCATCATATATGTGTAATACCAATCACAGTAGGAGAACAGACGTACGCTCTGCAGCCTGTTTCTGTGTTTGGAATTGGATTAGTTCCATTATATGCTGCGTGTAAATAAATTGGTCCAGGCGACAACGTTTGACAAGCACGTGAAAATATGTACATGTCCTCGCGTCAATAATCGCTGTTTAGCTATGTTTATGTGACTCCTGAAAGTTGCTTCATTATTTTTGTCAGTCACCGTTCACTGATAAAGATGTAACTAACAATATGTTAAAACAAATACCTTTTAAAAGTCTTTTTTAATAGAAGAATACGATATAAGATAAAATATAGTAGGGTTTAAAAAATAGCCCAGGTATTCAGGCAAGTCCTACAATGAACAAATTTATGGGACCATTTTAGAACCAATTTAATCTGATGATATTGCTGGGGGTGTTTATGGCTACATCAGCCATGGAAGCACGCACACATAATATGATTATATACGCGTTTTAAATACGTGTTGGCCTCAACTTGACGGAAAGTGACATCCACGATGCCAAATGCGTATTTCCTAATAACCAATGTAGACAGTGTCACGTGGAAGACAAAGAATTACATTACCAGAGACATTTTGTCGATGAACTCTCCAAACTCCAGAAGCGAATCCACAAGATTTTATCTTCCAATGTTGACCTTGTTACTCTTGTCATGTAATAGAAAAAGAACATCGTGGAAGTACATTATGTATCTGTCTACTTCACAATGAGCTGCTAAAAAACGCTTCTATTTTGTCACGACATAAACTTTCTTACTGATCAAAAGAAAGTTCCCATTTTCAAAAATATTATATGATCAATAATTCTTTTCACAATGAAACAATTTTTTCAGGAATGCCGTATCAATCAAATACTCAGTGCACAAAACAACGGCACAGTGTAGATCTACCTCGCGATCTAGTAGTTCTCTTGGACATCACTCATATGTCCAATACAAGTAGATTTCTAGTAACTTCTTTTTGTCATCATTGGAAGTAATGCTGACAAACAAAGGTGTCTAGTTTTGAGTCCTAGATGAGCGATCTACACGACATCAGTATTGTTTTAACAAGGCAGAATAATTATTCGTTGAAGTCATTGTTAAGTGTGGCGTCTAACCGTGACGCTCTGTTAATAACGGTTGGGTTACTTTCTTAGTGTATGTCTTCATCGAGGGTAAAATATTTAAGTCAACATAGCTCAGTTTTGTTTCTTATGGCGGTCCTAACTAATCTACTTTCTAATTGTTGTCTGTCGCTAACACAAACATTTAATCTGTTTTACGGACACTTGACGTTTGTGTTCAATGAGTATAGTCCTAAGTCTATTGATAAGATACGGTCAATAAATGATTTGAAAATGATAAATGAAATCTCAGCCACTGACCATGCTGGTCCGCCATTTTGTCACAGCACACCTGAAGTCCAACCAACAGCTAATTTAGATCTGTCAGTCCAACTTATTGCTGCTTTAAAGCATCTGTCCGTTGTCCAACTAATTTCTCTGTGTTACACAGGATGTAAAACAGGCACTGGATACTACTTATGGAAAACGGCTACTAGAACTTGAAGAGAAGGTCGACAAGCTAGAGATCAACATAGCCGAAAAAGACGATACAATAAGTCGACTTGAGGGTGAAATTGACGACTTGGAACAGTACTCCCGTAAAACCAGTATTCGGATAAATGGTGTTATGTTCGAGCAGGGAGAGGATATAGAATGTGTCATTCTAGATGTGGCGAAGAAAACTGATTGCCCTCTCTCTTCTAATGATACTTCCAACTGTCATAGGCTTCCGACGTCAGGAAACAAAATACCTTCCATCATCTGTAAGTTTACAAAATATAAAACGAAGATACTTTTCCTCTCTAAACGTAAATTTTTACACGAAAGCCAACCCCCCAATGCACCCCCGATCTTTATAAACGAAGATCTAACACGAGTCCGTGCATCAATAGCTCTCCAAGCCCGTCAAAAAAAGGGAGAACACAAAATAGCCGAGACGTGGACGAGGAACGGGACAGTATTTATCAAATTACTCAGTGGAGACGTAATGAGAGTAAAACCAGTCGAAATGGACACCATCATACGGAGCCTTAAACCATAGTAAGTTTATCAATATCGAACTCGAACTTTCCAATCTCAACTTTTTACATGATCCGCCCTATTAAATCAACATTCAGTGCTTTCCGTTAAATCATGCAGAAAGTGAAACACCCGTAGAGAGACCCGGAGCCTCAACCCGCAGGGTCAATTCTACTAGAACTATCAATTCAGAACTGTTTACATAATTTGTCCATTCTCAATCTCAAGTCAGTATATCATGTTAAAATGTGCAGAAATGGACACAACTATACGAGACCCCAAACGAAGTTAAGTTTTACTCTAATTGAACGTTAAACCCTGAACTGTATACTCGATCTGCCTATATAAATAACCATCTATTAGGCTTACTTTAGGTTAAATGGTCAAAAACATATCCCCTACACATTATATTCCAAACTGTGTACACTTACCAAATCTGAAGTACAAATGATTCTAATGCCAAGTATATGGGAATTTGACACTGGATCGAATTAACCAATACTGTAAATATGAATCAACAATATATAACAGTATATATTACATTGTGATTTATATATTATACCCACCAGATAAACAAAATATAGTGGACTCCTGAGACCACGGGCCCGCGCTATGGTTCAGTTGTTGGCGTGCCGGACTGCTGGTCCTCCTTCGATGTACCGTGAGGGTCCGAGTCCCCGGGTCGACTCCTTGTGTATGAGATAGTCACATGGGGTGATTCCAGCGACTCCAGCTATCGCGGGTGGTGGTTTTTTACAGGGTTTCCTCCCCGGTTTTCCAACGTATTTTGTTAAGGCAGAGTAAGAAGTGGAAAATCAGTCGTCATATAAATGAAATACCCTTAAGTTCGACGTTAAACTTCAACCAAACAAACACACTCCAGAGACCAATAGTATTAAAACATTTTGTTACATACCCCTTAGTTTGTGACAATCAACATACTCATCTTTCTTCAAAGTATGTTTGAAAGGACTAAAAGTCCTACACCTTTATTTTTTTGTTATTTTGTGTATATGTTTCTTCCAAAACCACTGATACTCAACGATAATATTGATTTTTCTTCTCATATATGTATGTACGCTAGGTATTACAGATACAGTCATATACTTACCAATTTAATCAAACAAAATAACATCACGTTTTTAGTCATGCACAGTGTATATCATGTAAGCATAACTTAATTTTCTCTAACTAACAAATTGCTTGTACTTATCCATAATATATGGATGGATAGATGTTTGTTACAATGTAACTACTCCCATATGGTCCCTTTTCTCCGCATCCTTTTGAGATTTGTGACACTGGGATAACATGAATAACTTAATGAATTATCGATACAGAATTGGGACCCACTGTTCAATTGCCTGTCGCAATAAACCTAGTAGAAACAAGAACAGAGAACAGAGATTTTTGTACAGACGTGTTGGTCTGCCTTCTATTATTTCATCAGATACAAATATGGAGTATAGTCGTTTTAAATTTAATGAAAAAACTTGTAAATTATTACTTACCATACTACTTACCTTTTTTATTCTTCTTATAGATTCACAAAGTTTTCCATTCCACTTTATACCAGATATGTCCCAGGCTAATACAAGCCTTGAATGCACGCCCTCTCCACCAACACTGATCGCATTCCCGACTGGTCACTTATTTTCAGTCAGTCTAGACGATCTCCGATTTGCATATGAATATGATAACTCCACGCTGCTTCTTCTTGCCGGTGACGTCAGTCCAAATCCAGGCCCTGACAGTCTCTCAGGTAAATCGGTTTCCATTGTCCATTTGAATGTGAACGGCCTGCGTAACAAAGTTGACCTAGTTGAGGCCGAATTAGGCCACTATGATATAATATCAATCACTGAGTCTCGACTGGTCGCCTCCATTGACAATGAGAGGTTGAGACTACCTGGCTATCACTTTCCTCCTGTGAGGAAAGATCGTCCTTCCAATGGGGGCGGCATTGTTGTCTATATAAAAGACACTTTCATATTATCTGAAAGATATGACCTAGCTGTAAATAACTTAGAAGCCATATGGATTAGTATTCGATCCCATAATTTTTCTTTTCTTCTTGGAACCTTTTACAGACCTCCGTCAGCACCAGCCTCGTACTGGAATCTGATTGGCTCTTCAATTTCGTTAGCAAGAGACCAAATGCACAGTAAATGTATAATTGTCGGGGACTTCAACTCCGATTGTTTATACCAGTCTAACTCGCACGTCTCTGATATTGAAAGTAAATTTCATCTACACCAACTTATAACCTCCCCAACGCGCGTAACATCCCTTTCCCAATCCCTAATAGATTTAATTCTTGTTTCTTGCCCGCAATCTGTGCAGAGCTCTGGGGTTATTCCCCCTTCGTGCAGTGATCACTATGCCACCTTTGTCAACTTGAATTATCGTATAACTAACGGATCTTGTTATTCTCGTGAAATCTTTCTGTATGAACAGGCTGATATTGGTGGCCTACTGGAGTGTTTCTGTAACACAAATTGGGATTTACTTCTGGCGTCGGACGTTAACTCTGCTGCAAATTCTTTTTCCGAACTCATATATAACTCCAGTAGGTCCCACATACCAAACAAAATAATAACTGTCAGACCAGCTGACAAACCATGGATGACATACGCCATCCGTCGTCTAATGCGCAAACTAGCACGCTCAAACAAAAGGGTTAAGCGCTCGGGTCTGCCTCGCCATTGGGAACAATTTCGACAGTTGAGAAACCAAGTTATTAGCGAGATAAGAACAGCCAAAAAGAAGTATGAAATAACACTGAATAATAAACTTAACGATTGTGATTCAATAGTAACATTTGGTGGAAACTGTTTAAAAATTATTTAAAAGAGCAAAATAAAACGACTAGTTTTCCCAATATTATACACGAAAATTCAATATATAGCGAACCTCAGAAAATAGCAAATGCATTCAACGATTACTTCCTAGAATGTTCAACACTGCCTGACGATGGTCTTGATCTACCCAATTGCAACAATCTACCTTAGACTCTATTAGCATCTCAATTGAAGACGTACAAACTGTTCTGTCTTCTTTCAAAATTGGAAAGTCTATAGGGCCCGACAAAATAAGCAATCGTCTGTTGAAATTGGCCGACCCAGCCCTTTTTCTCCCATTGACTCGACTCTTTAACAAATATCTAGTGGAACAATGCATGCCAGCCACGTGGAAACTAGCAAATGTGTCCCCTAACCACAAAACAGGTAACAGAAATAACATACCCAACTATCGGCGTGTCTCTCTCACCAGTAATCTTAGTAAAGTATTTGAAAAATGCATCTTTAAGCACTTATTTAACCACCTTTCTGACAATAGTCTAATGACCAAATTCCAATCTGGTTTTCTTCCCGGCGTAGGAACAGCTTACAAACTTAAAGATATTTATGACTTTATC
>JAUELC010174019.1:0-17547 GCA_031471745.1 Cryptochiton stelleri | reverse complement strand
ATACTGTGGTTGATGTAAATAGTAATGAGAAATTAGATTGTTTAAATTCTTATAGTTTGACTCCAGGCCTGGGTTTTAGCCAATATGGTGGTACCCAGGTTGAATTTGAAGAAGTAAAGGCTTTATTTTGCAAATATAGGTCAGTTTTTGCGATTGATGAAAACGACCTTAGTAAATTTTGTATATCGACAGAAAAAAACTAGACTGCATTTTAGTGGTTTATTTCTTATAGTACAATAACAATAACACCAAATAAATTACTTTTTCTAATAGAACTGAAAAACAGTGTCTTATTTTTTTTCTTCTCAATTTTGTTTAGAACGATCTCAGTAGAACGTTTTTTCTGCCAACCTTCGAAATTGTATACAAACATAAACTATATCTGTCGGAACACATTAAAAAGTATCTAGGGCGAACTTACAAAAACTGAGGTATTGCATTTTTTGCCGACATTGAGTTCTTTCAAATGCCAAAATCTGAAGTGGCAGAATTTGGCGATTTACGTACGGCGGGTAAAAATACGCCCGCTCCTTTCAATATATCTCAATATACCCGCAAAGGTTGCATATTATGGCGAGAATTATGTGTAAACCTGCATAATTGTAAAGTTTTTTAATTCTGAATTGTTAAACAGAGTAAGATTTAAATGCATTCTAATTAAGGTCTTGGCAAACCCCATTCAGTTACCCCGCGGTGACCTATGCAACATGTCTATTGGATAACAGCTAAGGTGGAATACACAATTACCAGCCCGACTTGATTGATTACAGAAAGCTTAATCAAATTCTGTCCTCGAATGGCGGCTTTCCCAATATCGTTCCATCGTTTTATATCACTACCTTCAACAAACTATATAACTCAATTTCTGTTCCCTGAGCAACAATACAACAGTATTCCTAGACTGCGTTTCGGATATTGATATTACCGCTTGACTACGAGCTCAATTCGAGTTTAGCTATTTGGCAGGCATGCCATCTAGATCCACATCCGCCATTATTGATGATCATACGGTTTACTTGTTGAGTTGTATGTTGATCTACTTGTAATGGCAGACTATATTCAAATAATTACTCTCAATGCTTATTGACGAAGTGGTTCGCTCACCATCGATGGAATATCTCATCATTGTCCAAACAGAAACATTACCGTTATAGCCTTAACCGTTTAGCATATCAATGCTGACACCATTGAGGTAAGAATATAAGCACTTAAGTCAGAATTGAAGCTTCCTTACCACGCCCCCTGACAGCAACCGATATCACGTGACCTCATACTTCGACAACCCTGAGAACAGCCCCTGTGGGTTCTGGGTTAAAATTGCTGTCAGAATAGCTTTCCCTTTCCAATTCGCTTTCATTAAAAAAAGGCCGTGTCAAGTATTTCAAAGGAGGGAAACAAATATATAAATCCAAAACAGAAAATCAGTGACTGTTGGTCATCGTTTGTTTTATTCACTGTAGGTTTTACTATAACAGAAACCAACGGCTCTTGAGTTAATGCAATTTAAATTTTGGATTATTTTGATCATTTGTTTTATTAATTTTACTAGCATGTTTGCCATGTTATAAGTATTTATTTATTTAAACGGACAAGAGTGTGACGATCGATGTATGCCTTAATTAAGAACGGGGTCAAACACAGGCCAGTTGAAATTTTTTTTTCAACCAAACCAGTCAATTAATTATAGCTTAAAAAATGATGCTACTTGATTGTGTATAGCACAGAGATAGATTGGCAGCCTTCATTTGAGAGACAATTCGGTTCACTCTATTGTGAGCCTCTGTAGGTCAGAGTTTTGATCCTGCGAGTCAATGTCCCGGGTTCGAACCCGATTATTATAGCCCAGGCTTAATCAGTAAAACATCATAACGCAGTTGCATCCCATACAATGTACTGCTAAACTAGAAAATATGCTTCGAAGAATCCACACAGTAAGATATGCAACAAAAGCAATTAAGTATAGGTTATAAATCGCAAACAACACGATTGAAATGTTTGACATTTCAAGGCGTATCTTTGTTAACGTTAACACATGTGTTGTTGTAATCATTGTTGTTGTTTTTGTAGTTTTCACTTACACCAAGGACCAAAACTGTCATGTATCTATACACGATAAGATGGACGGCGTTGGAGAAAGATATTTTGCACATATTTGGTTAATTGTGGGGCTCTAGGAATCATTTTGAGGCTTTCATTCAACCGAGTAGCAGTTTGCTTAGTAAACAGCTGTGTTCTAATTCGATAATTTTGAATGTTCATTTGGTCCACCCTGTCTATGGTTTAGTGTTACGGTAAATTATAGTAGATCAACGCTTTGAATAAGACCCTGTGGCAACTGGCATAATATAATATTGGCATTGGCATTTCCTTCTTGCAGTTAGCACTCATTTTTTATTCTTTAATTTTGTCCTTTATTAAAATCCGTGTATCATAAATGTATAAGACAAACATAGTTGTACTTACAAATTATTACTTTTGAAATGTTTTTATTTTTATTTTAATGTATATTGTATGTAAGGAGATGGGCTTGTAAGTTGAAAGAACTTGTCCCTGATCCCTGTGGATCATTTGAAATCAATACAAATAAGCTTAAAACAAAACATACATTTAAGTGTTGTTTTATCAATATTTGTACCATTCCTGTTTTCTCTGTTTCCAGGCAATGTGATATACAGCATGTCTGTGATATTCCTTTTCATCATCAGATCAGAATTGTTCACAATAAAGCAAACCGTCTGTTCCCTGCATCGACCATTAAGGATCTTATATTTGCGAAGGCTCTCTCTCGCTTGTTGCATTGGAACGAATATGTGCTATTCGATTTCCCCTGTTCTTTAGGAAGATGACAAAACAAAAACATGCGACGACTCAGATTATTCTGGTGTTTCTATCATCACTGACGTTAACAGTATTCCCAGTGGCGGATACTAAGGTGAGGATGAAAGTATTTTTTTACCTGAAAGTACTAAACACGGTTAATAAGACAAATTAACTCTATACACACTAGAGTCTGGTTAATTTCAAACCAAGGTCTGTATCAATTCTTGGATCGCTCTCAAAGACTCATAGTTGCCATCGAAAAGTTATGTTAAAAAAGTCAAGAAGTTGCATTGCAATCCATAAAGTATTTGGGATTAAACGTGAATCGACCTTTACAGTACAAGATCAGTAATTTTCGATTATTTATGAAATTTTGATAGATATCAAGCCTTGTCGCATTTCGAATCACTGCGAACTCTAACGTCGCATCAGTTTTTTCAAATTAACCAATTACCGGTAATACCTTCTCCGCCCAAGTTGTGACAAGGATTAATGTAAATCTTATATACTTTGAGAATGATAAATTTAAGTGAAAAATTGCTGGTCCTGCCCTTTAGATGCCACTGAAAGTTCACCATAAAGGTTATATGTGATATAAACGCGAGTCATTAGGCCTACACATTATAGATATAACGTCGTATAACGCCAGTGATAATGCTACTCTTTCCTCCGCAGTACGTCAAATAGCCAAACTTACACACGTGGATATTGACATTAATTATGACATTTTATGGCTTCTTACACGCCCGATAAAAAATCGAATGGCTCGTCCGTCCGCAAGTCCGTCCGCAAGTCCGTCCGGCATCTGTCGGGCAGTACCAAATCCGTTTTTGGAACAAAACTTGAAAACTATAAGGCATATCTTTATCAAACTTAGTAGACACATACAGCATCAGTTTTAGTTGTACCTTCTGCTCTTACGGATTCACCAATTTTTTTAGCATTTGCATGGATAAAAATTTAGACTCATTCATGAACAGATGTATATTTTTTATTTGCATGGATACAAATTGTGACTTATTCGTGAACAGATGTGAGCTTTGCTTCCGGAGAAGAACTGGATTACTATAAGGTCTATCTTTAGGAAAGTTAATAGACACATTCACTCCCAACTATAGTTGAGCATTATGCTCTTACGGATTCACCAATATATATATTTTTCATGGATACAAATTTAGACATTAACACAAGTGGATTTCGTTTTTGGAACAGAACCAATCAATATTTTGTATCGATTGACGCCCCTACATCTCAAAGCCCCCCTTCCCACCCACCCTTCTTTTATCTGTATCTGCTCTATAACTCAGTAATCTTTTTTTATTTGTATAAAATTGTGAAATTCTTGGTTTGTGCATACGTCCTTAAGAGTTGTTATATGTTGCGATCATATTTTGACATATCCGGGGTTACCATGGTTCCCATATATGTTCATTGATGGTCTGTTCCATCCCTTGAGGGCGCATGTTGGGATTACTAAAACTCTTTTTGTATCTGTTTTACAGACTGTTACAGTGGAAACAAACAGTATTGTCACCTATCAGTGTGTACAGTCTAGCGTGAATATCATTCCTTATTATTATTTCATCTTCGATTCTCTGCTACCAGTTGTATTTTTTTATCAGTATGACGTTATGGGCGATCCTAGTTCTGAAGAAAAGATCGAGCAGTTCAGTTATGGGAGAAGGAATCAGGCCTCGTGGAAATGGTGCATAATTGAGAAGACCCAAACGTTATCTTGTCTTCATTGTCATCGTGTTTGCTTTGTGCTTTGTGCCCTATGCTATTTATAACATCCTCGATATACTGAGTTATCGAGAATTGCCCACAGTGATAGGATATATATTAAACGTGTTGACATATTCACACACATGGATCAACCCTGTGATGTATTGGAAGTGTGACCTGGACTTTAAGGAAAGGATCTCTAACGTAATTTGTGGCTGCGGAAAGTCTAAGAGACAGAAAACCTCTCAAACCCTGGCTACCATAAATAATACAATGAGTGGAAATCTACACATTGCACAGACTAGATTTAAAACAAAAGCTTGTAAATTGGAGAGTTTGTGATACTTCTGTTATTTTATCGCAAACATAATATCAACATTACTATTTTACATAACAATGTCTGGGTGTACAAGTATCCACGACCTAACATGTTAAAAACCGGTTTAGAAAACGTCAATTAGTCGTACAATATTCTTGTGTCGTATAACGGTAGATAATTTTTGTCTTTTGTCTGCACAGTAAATGAGGTCAATCAACTTTTCAATAACCTCAATAAAGTTTAAACTTTATTATTTATTTCACAAAATGAGTTATTTACAATAGCACTTTGGGGAAACAAATCGATACAATAAATCCTGAAACAGAGTCCTTTAATTTTAAATCACTCAAGTACATCAACGGTTAAAGATTCATCACAGAACATCTGGTTTGTTAGATTTGAAGATAAAATTAAAACAGACGTCGCGGAGAAGACATAGCCTATATTCACCAGCCATTCTTGACATAGCTGTAAATAGAAATATATCTCTTATTAGCGAGTGAATAATTGGCTTTTAGTTATGTTAAACTTATATCGGCGGAAAGTTGAATAAACATTGTCGATGACCATCTTGTACCACGAACTAGGTTATAAAAGGAACCAATGGCAATTAAATTTTCCTTTTAGTTATTTATTAAAATAAATGTTGAATTCTTGACCCAAAATATATGTTATAATTTAGCCAATTTACAAATAAAATATTAACATCAGGTGTCTTTTTTTAAAATTCACTTTTGAATTTTTTGTCAACACAATATACTCTCACAAATGTCTTAAACCTCTACTGGTGATTTCTCTTTGTTTCTCATTTTATCTGGTCAAATTTAAAAAATAAAATAGATTTGAAATGTAAACACCTACCAATAACATTATCAGTTGATATTTCCAATCGTCCACTGTGTAAGTATGTGATGACGTCACGAAAAGTGCCCGGATCACGGTCTTCTATTTTGATGGTAAGAATATCTGAGCGGCATGACCTAATATTTTGGTCGAACTGGGAATATTTTCCTCGTATCAGACTCTTCATTTTCTTAAATACAGATAGTTTCTTATTTAGAGATTTTGTTTCAGAGTCCATGTGTTTCTGTGCAGCTAGAATCAATTGGAAAAAGTACCTGAAATATGAAACAGTCGGAATATTTAGAATTTTCGCAAACCCCTCTCAAAATAGTTATAATGGAATAAAGATTTAGATAAGCTTAGATAAATGCTGTACAAACGGACACTCTATCATATTAATTATCTCAGTAACATTTACTCATTTCACGTGATATGTGGATCGTACTCAATGAAATGGCATTCATACGTCCATGAACAGTTGGTGAATCTACTAAGATTTAAAAGTCTATAAGAACGAAGGGTAAAAATCAACCCTCTATCAAGAACCTTTGGAGCTCCGTATGTTTATTTTGTGTTCTAACGATTGTTTGCCTGCAATTGAAGCAGAAAACTGAGCGGAAATGTGACTTTGGGGAATGCGATATTTTGAAAGTTTGACAGGTGTTTGTGGATTATTTTTTTGGGGGTCAACTTACCGACTTCTTGCAACAATAAATGACCTCACTCCGTACACGTGTACTTCTTCGGGTCCTACTAAAAACATGATGTCACGCAGATCGGAAAAGTGCGTGATCTGACGAAGATCTTCACAAAGTGAATTTGAGTCTGCAAAGAAAATTCTTAAATCCTGGTCAGCCAATTGTTTTTTTTTTTAACATTTTGATTTACTGGAGTCGACAAAAGCTGAATCAAAACTGTCTGTGAAGATGAAAAATAAAATTAGCATTAGTAACCATATTTCCTGCATTCGAGATAATTTTACTTGTTTTGAAGATGATAATTTATTTTTTTTACCAAGGTAAATTAGGATATAGAAACGTGCTCTCCAAACGACACAACACAATATGGACGAGAAATAGATCAGGAATATTGAATAGACCGAGAAGGAATTGTTAGCGTTCCAAAGGTAAACTTAACGCTTGACATCGAAGTTAGTCTCTACACCTAAACTTGACCCTTACAATAAAGAGAAGTTGTCACCCATTTAAAAGTCTTATGTTTTGTGCCATTCACATCTTATGCCACTCAAATACAATACATTTACATATATTAAAAATAATATACTTACGACGATGAATATCAGAAGTATTTGAGAGTTCGTCCCAGTTTAAATCAGAAGTCATGATTATTTGGGATATAGAGGACACTGTCGATTGTCTCTGTTCTTTACCAAACATGCAAATTCTGTCGTTCTATAAACACGACCCGGTTTATATCTACAGAAATGACTAGTCATTATTATTATTTTGACAGGAAATTAGTTAATTGAACAGATCAGTTGACGACGTCTTGATTGGGAAACAATAACGTCACTTTCTGCCTGTCTGACGAACCACAAAGTGACACTTGATTTGATCATCAGATTGACCAATCAGAGTGTTGTATTGGAGCTAATCACCAATGAACAGCTGACTTGTGTTGATTAGCAATCTGTTAATTTCTCTTTTAATCACAGCTGTTTAATGTCCCTACCAGTGTACAACTGTGTCATTATGTTAAAATCTGATGATGTGTTCTTTTATTTAACCTGACACGGGCATTAAATAAAATATCGACACTATTAGCACGTTTCTTGTTTAACTAACAACTTGTTAAAAGCGATAACGTGTTTTTTTTTCGTGGTAAAAATTACTAACTGTTTTTTACTAAGACGATTAATTTACAGCAAGACCACTGATTATTGATTCCATATTTATTGGCTTGTTTCTTGATAACCTGCTGAAGCGTCAGTAAACTTTGATAGCCCACGTGAGCTACAGTGTCATTCTGTGGTGGACATTACTCACCATTAGTTACGTAATTAAATATGTCCCAGAGTTTATTTAACCACTTATTATTTATCATATCAAAAAGTTTCGTAGTGCGGGCGGTTGTTGCAGGCTTCCTCTTCCCTGGCGCCCTTTCAGATAACGTGCAGCACGAAGACGACCAGTTGTGACGTCCACAACTATACATTTCCCCACTGTTGGTCCTGTGCTTGCTTTGTATCTTTTCATGGTTTGTTGTTAGTTACGTTAAGGATGATTTCATTCACCCATGGAGCTGGCACGCTGTCATCTGAGTGGAAAAACCTTAAGTATGGCCTAACACCCAAAGAAAAAGAAAACAATGTTTCGTTGTAATGTTTAGGTTTTTTTTTACTCAATTCCACTGGAGTATATCAAGCTGGAATATTTTGTTCCAAAATACAGTTAGTTTAGGAATTTATGATTTGATTCATTAATTGTGCGACGAAAGTGTAACTTTCTGTACTTGATATTAAAAAGTAAAAAATTACATTACATGAAATAATCAATATTTCCTTAGAATGTAAAAAAATTCGCAAAGACGAAATAAACTCAAACTAAAGAATCAGTTCAATAAATTGAATATATTTCTTGTTATCTTTATTTGATCGATTTTGTTGTTTTTGTTTGTCAATTTGCCTTAGCAATATATCACAGGCGATTCAATTATAACTTAATATCATCATGGTGGCATGACGGCTGCAAGTTGAATTTGCTGTTGTGAAGGAGAACTACTGTGAATATATTATTAAATACCATGGAGTGGACAATGTGTCCATATTGGAAGTTTGTTGTCTTCTATAAACACAGCAGGAGTCAATTCCACAAAGCAAATTTTTTGGTCAAAATACTAGATTCTACATTTTGAACGTTTTTCTTAATTGTGACTTGTGGATATACATTTGTTTATTACCTGGTGGTATGAGGACATGAATGGCCTAATTATGTCGTGTGAAATACATCTGTTTATTACCTGGTGATATGAGGATATGAGCGGCCTAATTATGTTGTGTGGGTATACAGTTGTTTATTACCTGGTCATATGAGGAAATGAATGGCCGAATTATGTCGTGTGGATATACATTTCTTTATTACCTGCAGGTGATGTGAGGATATGAATGGCCGAATTATGTCGCATTGGTATACATTTCTTTATGACCTGGTGATATGACGAAATGAATGGCCGAATTATACCGTGTAGATCAACACAAAGCTGATCTGTTGTGACGCCTAGCACTATCAATTTGCACACTTTGTTTCATTGCACCATGTTTTCGGCCATGCCTTGTCTTTTATTTATTAACATAGAATTCCCTAGGAATATTTTTAAATACATATCAAAGGTTTTTTTTAATTTTTTACTAATTTGTTTACTTATACTTGGCGTTGATTTGTCAGTTAAGGCGGCTGTGGGGCGCATTATTTCTTGCGAAGAATACCGACTTATCAATAAAGCATGAGAGTCAATATAGTAAATATTAATGTACAAAAAAACCTGATGCTTCCTTGTATTCTTAACACATAGTTCAAATCATAAATTGTGTCAATCACCTAACAACGGAAAGGACAGAGCGTGGTCATTGTGAATGAGTTAATGGTTAGTGGTCGACTGCGGCTGGCTTTATAAGTTATGGTAATATTAGAAATCAAGGCGATAGTTCTTTAATAAAGTAAAACAGTTATGTTCATTTAGGGACAGGTTCAGTCAGGACCTTTGGGATGGAAATTGTGCGGCCGTTATTATCTCCAACACAATCAACAGAATGGTCTATCTTTGTGTGCAATGGGCCGAAGTTCACAGAAGGAAATAATGTTAACAGTGTTCTTCGTCTATAACACACTTTTAACCGAGTTGAAGCGATTCGTGAATAGTCACTCATACGTGTAAAAAACAACCCTAGTTGTAAGAACTATTTACTCCAAATTAAACAAAAAACACAATTTTATATGCAATATGTTCATTAACCCTAAATCTAAAACCTGTACATAAAGTGAAAATATGATCGTTCCAAACTGTTATATATGAATTATTCCCAACCCATTTATTAACTGATCTAAACAAAGATATATGGACAAAATTGTATAAACGGTCTCTTGTTATTAACTTATTAGGGGAACCGTGACAAATCAATAAATCAAACATTAAATAGTATTTGCAAATGGCGTCGGGGGTAGGTTTCTTCACCCATTGGGCTGGCACGCCGTCATATGAGTGAAATAACCTTAAGTACGGCGTAAAACCCCAATCAAACAAACTATCAAATAGTATTGATAGATTTTATTTGATATAATAAAATATTTTACACATACGGTTTACCGTGTTACTTTTAAGGCTAAGGTGGTATATTTACATTTATGATTGCTTTCGTTACAAATAAGGTTGATTGTACATTTAGGAGTTGATTTTCTTACAAATAAGGTTATGTTTTACATTCAGAGGTAATATCACACAAACACCCGCACCCCTGGCTGAGAGCAGCATGTCCAAAGCATAGTCAATCTGTCTTTACTTAGAGCACTGGATGAACATTAGTTTTCCAACAGAGCCAAACACTTCACATTTTATGTTTGTGCTAGTGCGTCTTTTTACTGTTGGAGTACACCGCCGTCATATAAGTGAAATATCCATGGACAGGGCGTTAAACGCTAATCAATCAATTAAGTCTTAACCCGATACCGTTGAAGAAGCTTATGAATATTTCTATTTATTTATTTTTAATTTTTGACTATTGGCACCAAGTATATGCAGCATAGTCTTGTTGTAACTGATAATGATCGGTTTCAACAACCTGTTAATTATCACTGTATACACCATTCAATCCTGTGTAAACTCTGACCTATTCAAGTAGCAATTGACAGTTGACTTGTTAACTATACCACTTGTGTTGTGTGACTATCTTATTATGTAGTAATCTCCGGAAAAGCTGACTGAGGTTTTAGATTTTTAAGACTAATTGTCTATCTGTATTGACATTAACATATTACCAACTATCACGATGAAGTACACTATTACGTGCATTGCAAAATTATTTTATTAATTATTTTATAAAACACCAGAGAAACATAAAATTCGAAAAAAATAATAAATTCATTAGAGAATGTATGCATGGTATTGAGTCCCGTCTAATTAACAACTTAAATATTCGATCAAATTAAACAGTCGGAAATAATAAATATTTGTTTTTTTTTTTTAATTTCTTTACGAACCTCACAAATTTAACTTTCTACTGGTTTCCAAATAAGCATTTGAAGCAAATTCGGTTGACCTACATGACCTTTGACACATACAGATTGGGCAAGCACTATAAACACAAACACTTGTATAAAGCTGGTAGCCACCAGTACTCATTAGCAAGAACTTATATACATTAGTGTAGACTAGGCTAATGAGTACTGGTGGCTTCCAGCTAGATCTCCGGAAAAAGAGCTAGATACAAGTGTCTGTGATTGTAAACGTGTTATTCCGGGCTTTTATACTTTTATACTTTATACTGTACTTGGGGTGTAATCAAGAAACATATAGATACATGTCTGTTTGTTTTATACCATTATTAAGTAGCATTATCGCTACAATTAAATTTGGTTTAAAGTAACACTGATTGCAACAGCCTGTTAATTATCATTATATACACTAATCAATCCTGTGCAGCACTGACCTATTCAATTAATAATTGACAGTTGGCATGGGAAATTTACAACTTATATATCTATATGTTTTGTCTAAATTAGCTATTATGAAGTAATCTCCGACGTAAACTGTGTAAGAATTTGGATTAAAGACGGACTGTATAACACTTTGCTATCATCATTTTACCGAAAACTTAATACAATAGAATACCTCGCCAATCAGAAACTGTATGTTTTAATTCAATCTAATTAACTGATTGGATGTTCGCCAAAAGTAAACGGTTTACAATAAAAAGAACATAGCTATTTTAAAACCAATTCATTTGGTTTGTACAATAATTAGCTTGAAGTTTGAATAAATTAGTTTGATGTTAATGCCAAATTTAGCGTTTCTTCCAATTACTAAACCTTTAACTAAACTTGAAAATGTGTTGTATTGATCAGAAATAGGCTGATACAAACTTAAACTAATGTAGGACATTACTTATGCATAGAAACGTATACATTTCTGTTTTTTAAAGTGTTAATTTGCAAAAAATTACGAATTGCTGTATTGCTTGTTCCGTTTTATATTTTAGCAAAATAGTTATGACTAAAATATGACAATACTGAAATGCAAATAATACGCAAACATTTGTAATTAAATAAAACAAAACATTTTACTGTATTTAATTATTTTTTTTTAACTTTACGTTTTAATAAAATAAATACGATAAGAAAATTAACTATGCAAATATCAAATAAAATTGAATGCATATAGTACGTGTACAATTATAATTTATAAAAAAAATAATTGATCTGTTTTGATTTCTTTTCAATTTTTAATAAATAAAAACACCATGAGAAAAATAAGAAAAGAACATGTTAGAAATTACTGGAATGTCAATATAACATGTACAATTCTACTGGTTTTCAAATAAGAAGTGTTAAGCAGAACTCAGTTGACTAAAATGACCATTGACACGTGTCATGTGAGAGAGCTGTAAAACAAACTGTGATTCCTATACTTGTTTGGTTTATAATATATTTATTATTATGTGGGATTAGAAAACAATTGAGGTGTTGAGGAGACAGTGTTTTTCGCAGTCAGTTCGAATCGATCACTGGCTGTCAAACGGTCAACCCGTATCAATACAAACTGATTGATAATTTAATAACTAATTGGTGACCGCTTAAAGGTGTTTATGGCAGTTATTGGCTCGTCCAAGCCGTGAGAATCATTTTCACGCCTACTCCCTATAAAATAGAAACATTTTAAATCAACCCACAACAGTTGCCGAAGTCAACCCTGTAGACACAAACAACAACAACAACGCCTAACAGAACTTTACCACAAACATTTAGTAGAATGAATTCTTCTGGCAATACCCAATGTTCAGGTTTTGACAACAGTTTGTCATCGAGAGATTCTACCAGGGCTGATGGTAAGTTAGAGTTGGATTGTACCAGTTAGTTGCCGACACTGACAAAAGCCCGGCGAGAAAAATCTTAAACACGGACGATAATCGAACTTAAAGTATTTTCTGACCGGGATTGTTTCATAGTACCAGCAGCTAACAGTTATTGTGCAAGTCCCTGAAGATGATTATAGTTAATAATGGAAAATCTATACCATTGTAATAACTTCAAACATTGGGTGATTTATCTGCCGAATGTTATTCTTATCAAGATCTTTTTCGCCGAGATTTATTTCTAACAATTAACGGTGATTTGTTTTTTCTTCAATCATATGCTTTACCATTTTATGGAAGCATAATTACTTTACAACAATTATAATGCTGTTGCCCTGCTTTCGAAGATTGTTATTATTAGTAACACACAGTGTTGCATGGCTCTCAATTTTCGAATTGTTATCAGCATAAAGCACAGTTATCTCTTGTCGACCAATATAGGACAACTTATGACAATGTACAATTAATATAAATTTATTTAAAACTGTAAATTTGTTGACAAAGAAATGTACCATAAATTACAATCTATTCACTCCGGTATTACATGAGTACTTTAGGTTTGAATGACCATTCATATAAGGTTTATTATTTTAAAAAAATACTTCCCAACACTACATAGTGTATCATTTATATTCTAGTTTCAAGATCAAGCTGCAACTACGACAAGTGCAGTGTCATGGGAATCCGGAAGCGGGACATTTACAAACCAAAACGAACAAAACATTTCCCGGATACGAACTCTGTCGAAGAAACGTTACTCTTTACTTCCACGGACCTTCCCGACGATCTCCGATTGATTACGGAAATTCCCGATATGTGTGATGTCAAGTTTGTAATCGGGCAGTCGAGGGAGGACGTGTATGGAATCAAAGCTGTTCTTGCCATGCGCTGCAGGTTGGTATTTTTTACCATTTACATACAAAAAATTGTTATAAATAGCGGGAAAACTAACATCTTAATTGATCTTTTGTTATATTGAACATCTCAATAAGATTTTTGTAATACCTATTAAAGTTTACATAATGCGTTACCGCTTTGACACACAAAACTAACAAAACTAATGTCTTAATATATTTTTTATTTCTTCACAGATATTTCTATGATTTGATAATGCTTGAACAACAGAAAAATCGAGACACGAAGAAGAAATTGAAGAAAACAAGATCGTTGTCTTCACGATTATTTAGAAAAAGAAGATCCGACAAAACAAGAGGCAGCCATCTTGTTATAGAAGTTGACGGAGTCGATGCCAAGATTTTTAACGCAGTGATCAGATACCTTCACAGTGGAAAAATTAAACTGACAAGAAACAATGTGATAAGTAAGTAATTTTGTTATGGCCAATGAAATAGTCTCCAGGGAAATAAAGTGGACATTTTTCAATTGACTGCGCCGAAGTATAAAAACTCAAATATATGAAAGGTTTGCTGAACGTTAGTTGTGGCTTGACGCCAGAAATTAGATAGTATATTTTCATATATATAGAATGCATAATTAACCGAGTTAAAAACAAAAGTAATCGAAATTGAAAAGCTTTATACATTTGTGCAAACTTAAGGATTACTTTAGTACTTATAAATACATACAATTTTAAGATTGATATTTGGGAAATTTAGTTACTTGGACAATTCGTGAATAATATATAAAATTTGATATGAATTTTGTATAGCCTGTTTAAACAATCGCGTTCCATTAAGCCCGTATATACTGTCACAGCTCAATATTGTTTATTAGTTAGATGACAATGCGCCACTATGAAGCTGCATCTCTATGAGGTGGAAAAAGGGCCAACGTCGGTTTTGTTGTTTTTATCTTTTGTTTAGTCTGAGGTAAGGTCTTTTGCTGGTTTCACAAAGACAGATATTTTGTTTTATAACGCGAATTTTACTAGGCATATTATTGATGCAATTACTTTCCAACACTGAGGATCGTGAATTCGATTCCAGCACGTATCTGTCTGATCTAAATCCGTTCTTGCTAACAGGGTGATTTAAAAATAACGAAACTACTGTAGATTTATTGTAGATTTATTGTTTGTTATTTTTCTTAAGGTGTCTTCATAGCTGCTGAGAAGTTTGGTTTAAAGGAGTTAGTGACTGTGAGTAAAGATCTCTTTCACGAGCTGATGACGATGAGAACTGTGTTGTCTCTACTCGACACATTACAGAGTTACAGCAGTCACAAATCACTAGACACTATCACGGAAAAGGTGAGATAGAATTTTATGCTTATTTTATATAAATTTATTTAAGTGATATTTCTTCTGTCAGTGGTATTTAGTATCATTATTCAACACTTATTAAAATTCTGATCTTCCAATTGGGAACCAGCGGAAGGTCGTGGGTTTTCTGGATTCTACCATTTTGTCCTCCCATAAGTGCATTGTATGCTATCCTGAAATAGGGATGTAGTTATAGCATTAGGCCAAATAAATTAAGAAAATATACTAGAGTTATTAAACATAGTATACAAATGCATGTTGCTATCTTTTAATTACATGAAAACCAATCATGTGGTACTACTCTGGTTAAATGCAAGTTTTTTAAACCTAAACATTGGAGCTGAAACCGTGCATAATTTTGGAAACTTTAATAATATTTTCACATTGAATGGTCATTTTAATCTATCAATTGAAGATTTAATTAAAATGTTGATCCCCAAACGTTATTGATGATGCAAATCTTAATAGTATTCAACCTACTGGTCAGTTTATTATATGATGTTTCGTTATTCTTTTGGAACTTGTACACGTCCACTGTTCTCCAAATTATTAGGTTATTCATTAATTTTATCGGTAACACCATAATTTCAACATGTTGTCATAAATGTGTCTCAGCCATACTAAACCATACTCTATCCGTCTTCAATACAGGTTTTGACTTTCATTGACCAGAATGCCCAGAACCTCTTACGATCACCACAGTTTGAACACGTGACTAAATTTTCGGCGGATAAAATATTAACCAGAAATAACCTGTTGGTCTCTGAAGAAATCCGATGGGACGCCACTCTCCGCTGGAGCAGACGACACTGCAAAGGGAAATCGTTGGATATTTTTAAAGAAACTGTCAAACCATATCTGTCAAATATTAAGTTTGGAGAAATTCCGCTGAGAAAACTCACGTGGCAAATACTACCATTGGGTATAATACCCGATGACGTCATCAGGGCGGCCATCTCTTTGCACAGTGAATCCCGCGAAGTTGCTGATAGTTGCCAGAAACCGGAAGTGGTTATCAGCGGCAGTGACGTTGTAGATGTGGCATATAACGTAATTACAACAGGCTTGTTCAGTGAATCACGTGAACTGAATGGCTCCGACTGCTGCCAAAATACGGTAATGAAAATCGCTGATTTTGACGGCACCGAAGGAAGTTATTTAGAAAGATCTTTGTTTTTCAATGGAAATGATTTTTTGGATGAAATACTTGAAGAAGAATCGAGATTGTCCTCCCTGTTTGATGTTTCTGTTTCAAGCAGCCAAATATCTCAATAATTTTTAATAAAAATATTTTGTAGTCCAAAAGTGCTTAGTATCTTGAAAGAAATTCTTTACCGTTTTCACAATTGTTGTAAAATAAAGCAAAAACTTGAAAAACTGTGTTACTGTGATTTTATTGAATGTCAACAATTTGATTTACTCTAAATCTACTACCAATAATCAGTCAAATTGGAGACCAAATTATTTCTTATATCAAGCCACGACCTATGGAGACGCAAACAAAATATGACGAAAAAAATTGTTATCTCGCACCCGAATTCTTTTCCGGGATCCCGAAAAGTTAATGGGTTGACGAACTTTGGTCTTGAGGGTTCGTCGTAGCACAAGTCAACACTTTTAAAGAGTCTTTTAGATATGTTGCATTATGCAAAATCACAAGAATAATAGTGATATTACTCAGACATCTTACACAGTTATCTTCGACAGTTTTTTCTGGTACACAAAAGGTCGGAACATGTATCATTAAATATTACCTACGGTAAATAGCGGTTATTCGTTAAAATTAAATTGTGTTGGACCCCCCAGATGTTGTCTCTGGTCCGAGAAAATACGTCCGGATCTACGTACATATATATATCTGGGTCCGATATAACACTTTCTTTCCATCCGTAACGTCCGCTTTGGTTAACGGATTTTAAACACGAGCTGACGCCACATTCAATATTCAACCCTATCAAAGAACGTCTATACACCCTAAGGAAATATGGTTCTGAAATGGTTCTTCATATGTCGAGAAGGCTCCTCAAAAAATCTATTTGATGATAAATGGTTCTTTGGTCACAATCACCGACCCGAAGGTTGTATTTGGGAGAAAGGTTTCCTCGTGTGAATTTAAAAAGAGTCAGCTTATTAAAGTCACGTGGTGATTTGCAGTCCCGCGTCTCCGTCCTCCATTTTCTGCTTGTCGAATTGGGAGAGGAGTTTTAATTTATGCAACCATCCAGTATATTCCATTTGTTTGTCTAAGTGTAGTACACTCGATATATATTTCAAAGAAACGTATCTTTAACTGAGTGATGGTTATATGATAGATGGATTGATGAGGGATTGATAGATGGATCTGTGACGATAAGACTCCATCGTTGAGTCGGTTTGCGCTAATAATACAATGAAAAATTAAACAGTTAAGCTTGCACGGTATTTCTGTTAATTTTGTTAATAAAAAAACACGACTTGGTAAGGTGAAATTCAATTTAAATTGAAAAATCGATCAATTCTCACAAAGAAGCCTTTTAGCTGGTTGCCGACTTTTAT